>PITA01011392.1:0-66935 GCA_004023965.1 Spilogale gracilis | reverse complement strand
GGAGACTCCTTAAAAAATTAAAAATAGAACTACCTTATGATTGCAATTGCACTACTGGGCATTTACCCCAAAGATACAGGTGTAGTGAGAAGAAGGGCCATATGTACCCCAATGTCCATTGCAGCAGAGGCCACAATCGCCAAACTGTGGAAAGAGCCAAGGTGCCCATCAACAGATGAATGGATAAAGAAGATGTGGTCCATATATACAATGGAATATTATGCCTCCATCAGAAAGGACGAATATCCAACTTTTGTAGCAACATGGACTGGACTGGAAGAGATTATGCTGAGTGAAATAAGCCAAGAAGAGAAGGTCAAGTATCACATGGTTTCACTTACTTGCGGTGCATGAGGGGTAACTGGAGGACAGTGGGAGAAGGAAATTAAATGGGAACTAGGGTAATCTAGAGAGGGAAACGAAACAACAGAGACTTTGGACACAGAAACAAACTGAGGGACTTGGAGGGAGGGGGATGGAGGGATGGGAGAGCCTGGTGGTGGGTACTAGGGACACCTAAAGCGTGGAGCACTGGGTGTGGGGAATGGGGAATGAATCTTGGAACACTGAGAAAAAAAATTTAGTAACAATAAAAAAATGTAAAAAAAGTATACAAACAGCTGTATTTTAGGCAGAATATAAGTGCTATAAAAGATAAAAAAATAAATGAAAATAAAATAGAAATTTCTTTAAATCTCCAAAAAAAAAAAAAGAAAAAAAAGCAAATACTAAGAAATTTCAACTATTTAAATATTATGGCAAATGGTGGACAGTTAATATCTAAATTAACAGTGAGCATCCTCGTCAGCCAACTTTAGAAATTAATTTTTGCTGGGCGCCTGAGTGGTCCGTCAGTGGAGCATCCGATTCTTGATTTCAGCTCAAACTGTGATCTCAGCTCAAGTCAGAACATGATCTCACAGTTGTGGGATCAAACCCCACTCTGGGCTATGAGCTCAGCAGGGAGTCTGCTTGAGGTTCTCTCTCTCTCTCTCTCTCTCTCTCTCAAATAAATAAGTAAACCTTTAAAGAAAGTGACCTCTATGGGAACAAATAAATGTTCATAAAAATTTCAATGCTAACACAAGACAAAAATAATAAAATAATAAAAGACAAAAATAATACAGATAAGGTTATATTTCTAACCTTTATTTGGTATAATAGGATGCATAACACTAGACAAACTCAACTTTAGGAATTCATTTAATTTCTGGCTGTTAAATTTTACACATGCTTTGGCACTTTTGAGTATAAAAAATGTCCTCTTTGGCAAACGCAAGCATCTTGCATGTGTATTCAACTCTGACAATGCAAAATTTTTCAAGGAGAGGAAATCTCCAAAATTGTGTTCAACAAGATTCATGAGATATTAGACTTAGTAAGTGCTCAGGGTTTGAAGAAAAGAATAATATATTGTGGAAACATTAGATAGCCTCAGCATCTTGCTCGTCCACCAACCTCAGCGGGAAGTATGTCGTATTTAGACAAAAGCTTTTGCTCTCCAGTGGGGGCCGGAGTTTTCAAGCAGCTGACATCTTCAGATTGTGGCTTGTGTACCACAATGTCCAATTTTACCCAAGCTACCACGTTTTTTTTTAAATGAACGCTGTAAAAATCATCAAGTGCTGCTTTATTGGTCTGTCACCAAACTTCTGTTCTCAAATGGCACGTTTGACCTCAGCCACCAGGCTTGCACAACCAGTGAGGAGGTACTCCCTGCCAGCTCAGTGGTAGTTGGCTTTAGAGCAGTAAAAAGCCTGCCACGAAAAGTGGGAACCCTTGCTAAAGGCAAGGGTCAGGGACCAGTTTATAAAGAGAAACTCTTTTGTTCTCCTCTGTTTGAGTGGATGCCTTTCTGGTTAGTAAACAAATTTGCTTTGGATTCTCCCATGCTCAGGTGACCTTCTTTTTTCAAAGGGATACAGATCAGGTGGCAGCCATGAATTGTCCAGGGGACTGACAAGTCAGACGTTTGGGGATGTGGTCTCTGCCGAATCCTCTGATTAACCCCTTTATCCCCAGGACCACTTGGAACCAAATTCTTGCCAATGCTGACTTGGTCCAAAGTGAATCTTCAACTGAGATTATGTTGCTGTCTGTGCAAGGTCCCTTCCCTGTCTTCAGATCCTTTCTATTCTAATTACAATGCCATTAACCCTTATATGTATAAAGAATTTCCTTTAATGTGGGAAATTTCTTATATTATCATGTTCAATTTAAAAAGAGGATTGGGGGGGGTCGCCTGGGTGGCTCAGTTGGTTAAGTGACTGCCTTCAGCTCAGGTCATGGTCCCGGAGACCCAGGATCGAGCCCCGCATCAGGCTCCCTGCTCCGCGGGAAGCCCTCTTCTCTCTCTGTCACTCCCCCTGCTTGTGTTCCCTCTCTCACTGTGTTTCTTGCTGTCAAATAAATAAATAAAATCTTTAAAATAAATAAATAAATAAACAAACAAATAAATAAAAAGAGGATGAGGGGCACCTGGGTGGCTTAGTCGGTTAAGCGGTTTCATTTGGCTCAGGTCATGACCCTGGAGCCCTATGTTTGAGCCCTGCATCAGGCTCCCTGACTGGCGGCCGAGAGCCTGCTCCTCCCTCTCCCTCTGCCTGCTGCTCTGCTTACTTGTGCTCTCTATCTCTCTGTCAAATAAATAAACAGAATCTTAAAAATAATAAATAAAATAAAAAAGAGGATGATAAACAATATATGCACCAAGAACTCAGTTTTGTAAAAACAAAACTAAAGTGAAGTGTATTGAGAAGACAAAAAAAAGAGAAATGTACTGAAATGTTATCAAGTTTTCATATCTTTTAAAATACTCAAAAAGAGAAAAAAAATTGGTGCTGCTACATTAATTTTATATGACATTTTCTTTCACTTGAGCAAAGGCAACTATATATACCAGGCCTTCAGCACACAGTGCAATCAGAGAATTTGGTACTTTGATACTTGAAGCAGCCACAATGGTTACATTCTTGTCCTCTGGGGTTATTTAACTTTTTTCACCTCTCTGCAAACAGGTTCTCTTGCCAAACAGCTTGTTCATGCTGGAGAATAGGGACTGTGCCTTATTTATCTGCGTGTTGCCCATGGATCCCAGCACAGAGCTCCGCCCAGGGTAAATAATCTGTAACTATAAGTGGATTGCTTGGTTATTTGGTAAAAGGGACACCAGATGGTTTAGCCAGCATTCTTGGTTCTTATGTGGTTAAAAGAGTAAGTGTTTTCAGGTCAGATACTCCAGATTTTAATCTCGGCTCTGCTGCTTTTCTGACTTCTCCTTGGGGAAATTTTTAAACATGTCTGATAATCTATTTCTTCATCTCGGTAATGACTATGAAATAACCACTTCATACGACTGTTGGGGAAAAGTTAATGAAAAATGTATATAAAAAATCAATACCCATATTGACAGGTTTTTTTTTTTCTTTTTCCTTCTTTATGTTGCCTCTGTAGGTCACTCTCACGGTAAGAACTACTGTCAAGTATAGGTAAAGAATCACCAGTCAATATAATAGTTTTGTTCTTTTTCCCATAGGAGATTTGTAGTTTGAAGATAACCTCTGTCATCTTGAGATTACTTGGTTTGAATAATTGAGAAGATATGGTTGGAGTATGAGAATAAAATATTTTTGTGACCATGAGAATGCAAATTTACCTGAAACGAGAGAGTCATATCAGAGTTTGGAAATTCCTTCAGCTACAGTCTTAATTTCAAGGTTATAATTGATAATTGTAGGCTATAGTTCTAGCCTTGGACCCACTTGTGAAGGAGACCTGTGGTCAAGAAAAGAACATCATAATGGGGAAAAAAGTCCACAAGCATTCTGGGCCCACAGAAATCTCACTATCTCTATGTCTCTACAATGGATCTGCATCATGACTGCCTCTGTTCAAGCCTTCTGTTAGGATCTCAAATGGTGTTCAAGCTTCCTTGCTCTGTGTATCTGCCATATACAATGACTTCCATCAGCAGAAAAATTTAGGAGACATCTACATAGAGCCATATGCTCCATGAAGACCTGTCCCTTTCCCAGCTGTGACATCACTCACAGAGGTTTAAAAAGGAAGCCTTGAGAGCCCCTCATGCTCTCAAAAAGATGATTACCATGAGCCTCAATATCACTCACTTCCCTCCACAGACTAAGAGATCAGTATTGGGAGGCTGACACTTTAAGAGAATTGATTCACACTTCTTACTCTAGGCAACCATAAGACTAATCCCATCATGCCCTTGAACCATGCTCCTGAGGCAGTGGACATTGCTTCATCTGGCCCAATCTCCCACCTTCCCCAGGTGCTCCCAAACCTTGGGCCCTCTGGAATTCAGGGACTGTCACCTACCAAATCCCTTTTATCCTGAGCTCTTCATAGAATGTCTCTTCATCCCCTTTGAAACCTGAACATGGCTTCTTTTGCCCCTCTCTCAAGCTGTGGATTTGTATTTTTCACCCATTGAATCAGGACCATAACCTTGGAGATAGAATAAACTTCCTCCATGTTCCTCACTGATGCTTTCAGATCTTGTTTCCTTTCTCTTTGAAGCATAAGCTATCAGACTCTGTTGTCATCAACATCCAGGATATTCACCCTCATTTACTGAATGGTATTTCTGTCATCTTCCTGTAAGATTTCATTGTCAATCTAAATGACCCATCAACACCTGACCACTCAGTTCAATAATCTATTCACTTCCAACATTCCTTCCCTCTATTCAATTTCCATGGTCATACTTCATCACTATAAATGAACAACCTCCAAATTCCCAATTTCAAGCATCCCTTGTGACCTCTATTCTACTCACAAACTTTGCTTAGATAACCATTTCTCCTCCCTATTGGATCATTTTCTTTAGCTTATAACATGTCTCTCATCTTAAAATCATCCTCCTTTGATCCTTCAATCTCTCTCCAACTCCTACTCTAGTTTTCCAGTCAATTCATGGTGATTCCTGAATTCACATTTCCAAATCTTAGAATAGAGGATTGAGCTTCAGAATGGGGTACTCCTAGTTACTTGACATCTTCACTAGGATACTTATATTTTTAACTTCTTATGTGGCACCTGAATTCTTTACTCTTCCCTTGACTTCTGCTTGACCTCCTACATACCTGCTTTAATTCCAGTGTTCCCCATCTCAATAAATGATGCCACTACTCGGGGAGTTGCTCAGGCCAAGAACTTATGACTCTTCCTTAGTTCCTCTATTCCTTTTACGTTGCACATCAAGTCACTTAAAAGAAGGTGAGAGAAGGACGCGTACAGTATATTTTACATTGACTTCTGCTGCTGTCAACCTGATGTGAATGAGATCTTGTAGTCTCATTTGGATCACAGCAAATGCTCCCACATACAGACCTATCCACACCTCCCACTCTCTTTTTACTCACCCAAATCTATCTGTTCTTATCATTTCAAATTTTCAGTAGTTGACACTTCCTCTTAATGGAAACAATATTTTCTTTTCTTCTTTTTCTTTTTTAATACCTTGCTGTCTCAGATTTCCTCATATCTCACTTAAGGATTTTTTCTCAAGATCTTTTCTTGCCTTTTCTAAAAAGTTTGTAGAGTGGGGGAAGGGGTGAGAGACAGAGAGAGAATCTTAAGCAGGCTTCATGCCCACTACAGAGCCCGACATGCAACTCGATCTCATGACCCTCAGATCATGATGTGAGTTGAGATCAAGAGTCTGACTGAGCCACCCAGGAGTTCATGGGTTTTCTAAATTTTGAGTGTTCTACACCTCAAATCTCAGCCCTCTCTTATCTCCACTATCTACATGCTCTCCCTATGTGAATGTGGCTTTAATTGCTATTCTGTGATCTAAGAGTTTAGTGTAAATCACTATTAAAGTATGTTCACATTGCTTTATAAGTTTGGACTTAAAATTCTCTTTGACTGCTGTAGGATTTTCTTCAGAACAGATATCTTAGCTTTCATATCATAATTGTAGGATAAAGGTACTCAATATAAGTTTGCTGAATAAATTATTGTTTAAATGAATGCAAGTTTGGTCATGAAATCACTGATAAAACTTTGATATTCAGCAATTAAAAAATTGGTGGAAAGGTGGAACTTGCAAGGAATGGCTATGTGGTATTAGGGAAGAATGTAATCTGAATTAGAAACGTGATCGGATTATATACAGATACATATATATTTGCACACATACATGCACATATATATCACTGTATATTCAACTATATAAATATATATACTACCTCCATTTTGAAGCAAAATTTTCTGAGTAAATTACTTGAGGTCCGCTTCCACTACTTCAACAAAAACTATCTGAGTAATACCTTCTTTTACTTTCTTTTATGAGCCTTCCAACAGCTAACAGCAGATGAATGATCTTAACTCATCACCAGGGAAACAAAATGTAATTTATTTAAATTAATCAACAAGTAGTTCATTGGTCGTATGACACTGGGCATGTGGTTTCAGGTTGTCTTGGAATGAAATCTCCTCTTGCGTAATATAAGAGAATTGGATGAAATGAGGTGGTTCCATAAGATGATTATTCTATTTCTAGCCTCCACATAGCCTATTAGTTGACCAATAGCGCTCACATTTTAAAAATATTTTGAAGCTATGTCCATCAAAACTACACAAGGGATAAGAATAAAATGCTGTTCCTAATAATTGGAAGACAACTAAAAAACTCAAGCAACAAAGCCAGGCCAGGAATGCCTTTCTGCTCTTCCTCTCTGTCCATTCATCAAAGTCCCATAAATATTGGTAAAGATTTCCAAGTGATTTCAGTGAAGTAGAGGCAGATCCTAGAGAATAGAGTGTTCTGTCGATACTCTGCTAGGAGGAACATGCAGTCTGCGATGACTCGCTCTGTGGGTGGCTTCCTCCCACAGTGAAATATGTGAAGGGTGCTCTCTCCTGCCATTTAGGAGCAAGCTAGATTTAAAGACAAGGCAGTTGTGCTCAAGTTGGATTCCAGAATCAGTTCTCTCAGACTTGGAGTTTTCATCTTTGCTGGTGAAATAACCAAAAGAGTATTAAGATTATAGTCAAGAACCATATATACAGCTAGAAACTTGAAGTGCCTTTGAGGTAGGGAACATTAAATCAGCTGATTCACTGACTGTGAGCCCTGTTCCAATCCCTTTCCAACTTTAAAGAGATTTTTCTTTCTCAATTATTCTTTCTTTTCTCATTATTCCTACTCTTGTCTTCTCAGCATTTGCCTTGCCTCATCCTGGGAAAGGAAGATGAAAGGATGTGGGGCTATCATCCATTCCCATAACATCTCAATCCAGGTTCCTTCGTGTACACGGTGTTCTGGACCCATAGAACTATTTGTTGTTTTCAGTGTGCCCTCCTCTCTGCTGCTACGGGCTGCAGATCCCTCTGCAGATGCTGCTTTTCTCTTTCCTGGATACCATTTCACTGAGTTCAAATAGAACTCATTCTCTAGAACCTTCTTTCCTTATCACTCTCCACTCCCGTCCGAGCCTACTTCTGGCACTCACAGCAACCTGTGCAACTCCTTATGATAGCACTTTTCACACTCAAGCAGTTTATTTATACTCCTTCCCTTCCCACTTAACTAAATAGGCCCCCTGGAGGCAAGGACCATGACTTATTATTATTATTTTTTATATCAGTGACACTTAGCCTAGACCATGGGTGATAATAGGGGCTCAGCAATGACTGTTAATGAATGCATGATTTTCCTAATACTGGACAATGAATGCATGATTTTCCTAATACTGGACTCTTGTCTTTGCTCTCAGGAGGTGGGAATTGTGACTTACTTATCTTTGTAGTCTGTCATGTCAGAGACAGTACTGTACAATAGTCATTCTTCATAAAAATGCATTGTGTGCATGAACTATTATATAAATAAATGCAATAATGGTATCTCTCAATTCAAAGAAATATTTTACTGTCTATGGTACACAAAGAAACTTTGAAGAACTTAGAGTTGATTACAAAAAATAGTACTTATTAACTATATATTGTGAAGTAGAATATGATATGCATTTTAAGAGACGTATAAAGCAACTGTTCTCAAATATTAAAGGAGGAAAATGATCATTTAGGGATATAAAACAAGGTTTCTTCAAAGAGGAAGTATTGGCTCTGGCTTTTGAAGATGGGTAATGGATAGGCAAACATTCCAGACAGGGGGATTAAAATGCATGTGAGCAATTATAGCATAAATTTCACCAAAGGGCTATTCAGCAGTGGATTTGCAGCAATTAAACAGATGTTCTTCAACGTTAGCTTACTGAAATCACAAGTCATCTTATCTGATAGTGTGAAGATTAATTTTTTGTGTCTACTTGACTTGGCCAGAGGGTGCCCAGATATCTGGCTACTCATGATTTCTGGGTGTGTCTATGAGAGTGTTTCCAGAACAGATTAGCATTTAAATCAGTAGCCTGAGTAAGAGTGTTATCCCCAATGTGGACAGGAATTTTATTCAATCTGCTGAGGCCTGAAGAAAAGAAAAAAAGGTGGAAAGAAATTTCCCCTTTCTCTGCCTACTCTACGCCTTGAGTGGGGACATCAGAATCCTCATGCTATAGAACTGGGGTTTACACCACTGATGCTCCTGGGTCTCAATCTTCAGACTCAGACTGGATCTACACCACCAGCTTTGCTGCATCTCCAGCTTGCACATGGAAGGTCATGGAACTTTTCAGGTTCTACAATTGTATAAACAATAATAAGTAGGTAGATAGATGGAGAGATGGATAGATAGATGGATAGATAGATAAACAGATAGATGTAGATTTCTCTCTCTCTCTAATCAAATATATGGAATTATTTTTGTATTATATACATATATATGTACTACCTCAATTCTCTGGAGAGCCTGACCAACCAATGCAGGTGGCTATTTCTCTTAAAAATACTCTTAATTGGGTTATATAATACCTTCCTTCTATACACTTTTCCTGATACCTTTATAAAATGACTGGTCAAGCAATTTACTTTAAGATTTTCAGGTGTACAAAGCACCTGGGTGGCTCAGGAGATTAAGTGTCTGCCTTTGGCTCGGGTCATGATCCAGTTGTCCTGGAATTGAGCCCTCCATTGGGCTCCCTGCTCAGTGGGGAGTCTGCTTCTCCCTCTGACCTTTCCCCATCTCATGCTCTCTCTCTCTCTCAAATAAATAAATAAAGTCTTTAAAATATAATTTAAAAAGATATTCAGGTGTACACATCTCAAGTTTCAAAACATATTATTACACAATAAAAATTGCGTCATATTTCACTCCAATAGGAAACCATCATAATCGTTAAATTCTAGACTACAATGAGAATGTGTTCCATCCAATAACAAAGAGAAATAGCTGGTAGTGAGGAGAAGAGATCAAGATTTAAGCCAGCCCCTGAGTCCAAATCTTCCTTCCAACCTGGATTATTCACAGAGGCATATTCTTTACTCCTCTGACATCAAAGATGTCATCATCCTTGCTTTCCCATCATCATCATAACCACAAAAATATCTGGGAAGGTAGAGAAAGCAGTAGATATTATTCCTTATAAGTGATTATGAGAAACTGTCCTGATATTACAACTTTATACCTATGGATTACATTGAGAAGACAAGTCCTATCCCAAATAAAAATCTACATGTGCAGAAATAGGTTATCTATGCATTGTTGGAAGGATTCCTGCATTAAGGCAGGTTGACTTTGTATTATTCTTAGAATTGCATGTGAATTTATAGTTATTTCTAAATTTAAAATTTAATGGAAAAAAATACAAAGCAAGACAAACAAGAGAGCCAGCCCTATGCAATTCATCAAATAAATTCCAATAATGTTAAGGATTTAATGTGAAAAAATGAAAAGAAAATAGGCCTAAAAAAATACTGGTAAATGTTTTTCTAATCTTGAGGTGTTGAAAGCTTGTGGTGAAATGACACCAAAGACAATGAAAGGAAATCGCAATAGATTTAACCAGTTAAGAGTTCAAAATTTCCTATGGCAAAAATACTAAAATGTCAAAATGTTAAAAAAATCTGTAAAAATATTGACAGTATATGCGACATGAAAGGCTTTTATATCCTTGATGTATGACATGCAATTATAAATGGATTAAAAAAAAAGACACATAGACGTAGAAGTTATGTAATGAGGCAATTCAAAAACAGGAAATTGGGGCACCTGGGTGGCTCATTCAGTTAAGTGTTCAACTTTTGATCTCAGCTCAAGTCTCAATCTCAGTGTTGTGAGTTCAAGCCCCATACTGGATGTGGAACCTAGTTAAAAAGAGGGGCGGGAACATGTACGAATGGCTAAAAATGTCAATGTCATGAACCTTATTAATATTCAAGGAATTGAAGATAAAAAAGATAATAGGTTACCATATTAGATTCTCAGAAATTTATTAGTGTGAGAACACCTAGAAGGTGGGAAATTGATTGACACTCATCATTGTGGAAATATTAATTAGTGAAACCTCCTGGAGAGCTCAGATAATATGTACTAATGTCTAAAAGATGCAGACTTGTGGGGAGATGGGAAAGCTATTCTTTAGAGAATGCCAACAAATAATGATAGAAGAATGACAGAGTGAGAAAATCATCCTCTGAACCAAATCGCGGTAATAAGTACCAGGAAAAATGACACACGAGTCCCACTAGTTACAACAGAAAGTAAAAATAATTTCTTCCTCTTACCTCAGAAACATTGCTTGCAATGATATTCATAACATAGGAGAAATAAACTAAGAATTTTGAGCCTAGAGCATATCCATCCCCTGTATTTTTGACCTTTTCATATTGATGGTCGCCACCCAGGCAGTCATGGGAGCCCTGAAATCATCCAGGCCAGAATGCATGGTAATTAGATTGCTTACCTTATATGCTTATAGTCATTCTTCCTGGCAACACCCGGTCCCACAACTGCAGGAAAGAAGTTTCAGATCCTGCCACAGCTGCCCTCCCATTCCAACAGACAGAAAATGAGAACAGAGGACTGATACCCTTCCCCTACAGGCTGGAAACAAACAAACAAATGGTAAGAATGACTCTATCAGAAGAAAGGAATTTTGGCAGAGAAGTGACCCTTGCAGCTGGTGGGCTTGTTCTCAGAAAGTGTCTGTTCCTATTTGGATGCCTTCCTCTCTCCTTGAGCATCACAGATGCCAACACTAAAAAGTGCTTGTGACCCCAGAACCAGGTTTCTATCTGCTCCTGTTTAGAAGTTAGACATAGAAAGCCAGGACAGTGTGCTTGCCAATATCTACAGTCAACAGTTGGGGATAAAGATACAGGAAGATTCTCTCTACCTTCTCCTCCAAGAAAGCAGAAAGTAGTTAGAAATGGCAGGAGTGATTAGTAACAGGTCCTGGACTCAGGGGAGGAGTGTGGGGAAAGTATACAATGGCTCCAGTTGTGTTTTTGTTTCTCTGAACCCCCAGGCTGTTCCTTTAAAGCCCTTTACTATTGGCAGTAGCATTAGGTCTGAATGCAGGGCTGGGAGTAGTTCACCAAGGAAGTAAAGCAAACTTGTCTTCTTTTGGTTACCATGGTTATGGTACTGTGTGTTACCAACACGACAATTTGCATTGCAAACCATCACTGGAGATGAGGACAGTAGAACCTGATATTCTAGGTGGAGAGGCTCAATTCTCAGGAAGCTGTACTGGAAAGTTCAGAGGAAACAAAACATAAACACACACACACACACAAACACACACACACACACACACGCACACGCACACGCACACGTATTCCCAAACCCATAAAAACGGGACCAAACTGACAGGGCTAACAGTCATTCCTACCTTCCGTGGGATTTCAGTATCTACAAAGAATTGTAATTGAAAGATCAGACAATTCCACTTTAGAATGGTAAATAAGCACAACAGCAACTTCATTTAAAAAAAATTAAATTTCACAGTCACATTCACCATGCATCCTTACAAAGGACACAACGCTAAAGTACTACTTAAGAATTATTCTGTTCTGAGTCATGCATGCCAACAGTTCTTTTCATTTCGATAAGCTGCATTATCAATTTGGAATGATAGAAAAGACCATGCACATTTCAAATGATATTTAATTTTAAAAAAACAGGAACCCCAGGGATGCCTGGGTGGCTCAGTCGCTTAAATGACTGACTCTCAGTTTCAGCTCAGGTCATGATCTCAAGGGGATGGGATTGAGCCCTGAGTCAGGCTCTGTGCTCAGTCCAGAGTCTGCTTCAGATTCTCTCTCCCTCTCCCTCCTGCTCTCTATCTCTCAAATAAGTCAATAAAACCTTTAAAACAGCAACAACAACAACAACAAAACCAGGAACCCCAATATGTAAAAGTGAAAGGCTTGGGTCATCTTCAAGGTGAATGAAGAGAAAGCCTTATTACTATTTCCCTCCTCCACCTTGACAGTCTGTGAGCTCTACAGAGCTCCTAGTATCTGTGAGCAAGATTTGAATAGCCCTATAAACTGGCCTTGAACCTAACCTGGGAGATGTCCTTGTCTTAGGATTCTTCTCACCTCTTTACTACTAGTGTCTGAGACCTTTACTCTCTCTCTGCCTGCCTCTCAAAGTCTGAGAGCGTCTCAAGGTCTGAGGTAACATCACATCCCTTTCCTCCCGCGGCACCCACTGCTCACTTCTCCTTGAGAAGAACAGAACCTCTACAGCACTTATTAGGATATGATGGTCTTGGACAAAAGCTAATTGACGAAACATATTTTAATTGAAACAGCATGTCCAGAACTACACTTAATAGATGAAATCCCAGGGTGCCTGGGTGGCTCAGTTGGTTGGGCGACTGCCTTCGGCTCAGGTCATGATCCCGGAGACCGGGGATCGAGTCCCACATCAAGTCCCACATCGGGCTCCCTGCTCAGCGGGAAGCCTGCTTCTCCCTCTCTCATTCCCCCTACTTGTGTTCCCTCTCTAGCTGTGTTTCTCACTGTCAAATAAACAAAATCTTAAAAAAAAAAAAAAGAAGATGAAATCCCTATTTTAACAGTTTTTATCTCAGAATATTTTTTCAAAAGTGATTGTTTCAATAAAAAATGGGCATGCATGGGGCACCTGGGTGGCTCAGTGGATTAAGTCTCTGCCTTCAGCTCAGGTCATGATCTCAGGGTCCTGGAATCAAGGCCGGCATCGGGCTCTCCGCTCAGCGAGGAGCTTGCTTCCCCTTCTCTCTCTCTGCCTGCCTCTATGCGTATTTGTGCTCTCTCTCTCTCAGTCAAATAGATAAATAAAATCTACAAAAAAAAAAAAAAGTGGTCATTGCAATTACATCCACAAAGAAACCCTCAATTACCCATATTTTGATTATGCATTAATTACATATGTATTTATTCACATAGCTCATTTATTGAGAGTACATATGTGTAGAAATCTGCATTTGAAAATAGGAGAACAGGAGCCTACCTAAACATAGCTCATACTAGAAAGGTCTTGGGAAAATCAACTGCTCTTCAGAGACATAGTTAAATCAGAAAAAGTAATGTGTACATCACTGAATTAAAAAAAGAAAACCTTTCTGCATGAAAATTAAAAAAAATATAATATATATCAAAGTCTGGGAAACTTTGAAACTGGCAGCTGATAGCCAGTGCATTATTATTCTAAGAACAGTCTCCCAAATCGAACACTTCCTTCCAGGTCTGTCCTGCAGCTTTACCGAGGAATATCCCTCAGCCACAAATAGATACTTAAAGTAAGGTGAAGTAACTCGCTGTCTCAGGGAGGAGGCAATAAAGTAGATTCAAAAGGACAGTAGAGTTACTAAGTTTTTCTGGAGAAAAAGAGAAAGTAGTACAGGGCCTTGTAGGTAGAGCTCTTGACCCAAATTTGAGGGTTTGGAAAAAGCATCCTGGAAAATATCAAGTCTAAGCCTGGTCCTGATGGAGAATAGAAGTTAGTGGAGGAGGTGAGGGAGAAGAGAAATAAACTAAAAGGTGGAGTTTCTCTAGTTAGAAGAGAGGTGAGAGAAGAGCAAAAGTGAGATTGAAAAAGTTTCCATATTTTCAATAAGTAGGTCATTCTTACAGCCTTGAATTTTTTGGATTAACATAGTAATCTTGTAATGGAATGCCAAGGATAAAACGAAAGTGAGACCCAGAAAAGCTAAGTGAGTTGATGTTGGGAACCACCGGGTCTCGCAAGCTGGTGGAGTCACCATGGGGAAGATGGCAGTCTGAGCAAGGCTCCTGCCTCACGGGAAAACTCACTGACTTCCCTAAGTTTCAGTGAGAAGGTAGCAGTAGAGCAAAGCTCCTGCCACCAGAAAATAACCTCACTGGCTTGATGTGGTCCCAGCAAGGAAAGGGCAGTCTGAGCCTCGCTCCTGCCGGTGGTGCAAAACTGGTGTCTCCTTTTTTTTTTTCCCTATTTGGTCTTTATCCTAAAAGTAAAGCACATCTTTCTCGGCAGGGCCTCAGGGGTTCCAAACCAAACCGAGAGTCCTTTTCTGACACTGCAGAAAGACCAGTGCATTAGTCTTAGCCCTGCTGTAGACTTCAGATCCAGTCACTGAAGAATCTTCTCCCAGAAGCTCTGAAGACACGCAGATCCGTAGGAAAGATTATAAGGCAGTTAAAGGCCCTTGAGCTAGGAATGAGTTTAGCCCAAGAAAAAGAGCTTTATCTAAAGATGAGGCACAAGCAGTGACAGAACATAAGTTACTACATGTTAACTAATGACAAGTGGTGGTTCCCTCCCCGAGGCCTACATTCCATGAGTATCCTTGCACACAAACACCCACTTCCCTTGTATTGGTGTCTACAATGAGAATGGAGAATCAATAGTCAAAGAATAACAAGGTAGTTAAAAAACACTGTTCTTTGTACAAGCCCTTACACACACGGTTATAAAGAAAAGGCCTATGCAAACAACTTAAACCCTACCTCCACAAAATAAATAACACTTTCCCCTATTATGGTTAAAGTGCTAGACAGGATGACTCCTAGCTGGTTTACTAATAACCTAGCTAATATCATAAAGTTTAACTCTATATGTGACTTACTACCTAAGCCTTTTTAACTATCTTGTTGATCAGAGTACCTTATCACTAAAAGTCATCTGCTATAAAAAAAATTCTGCCTTTTGATAACATGTCACTCATTGCCTATAAATAAAGATACGGAAAGCCGGCAAGGCAGAGATGCCGGGCAGGTGATCCACAGGAATCTTCCGGGCTCTCTCATTCGGCGACACCATCCTTCCTTCAGGGACCCCTAGTTTAGCCTGAGTAGGTGTCCAGCAAGTTGACAGTTTCACAAAATGAATTTTTGGTATACTAGGCACTAGAACTAAGGTATCAGGAATCCTCTATGTAACACTTCTACCATTAAAGGCTTATCCTGGGAAAACAGGCTAAAAGAAATGCCTCTCCGATCAGGTGAGTTCAACTGTAAACCCCCTGTTCTGAGGTAGCCTTCTTAAAGGGCCAGTAAGTAAAGTTCTCTATGTTCTACATGAGGTGGGAGGAGGGTAGAGGGAACAGCACGTGTGTAGGACAAAAGAGAGATGGTCCACTTGAAGAACTGCAGAAATCTAGGTATGGCTACTGCAAAACCTATGAAGAGGTGTTTCAGGTGATATAGCTGGAGAGGAAGAAGTAACCCGATCATGAAAGATGTCATATGCTATTAAAAGGTTTCAACTTTATTCTGAGGTTAGTAGGAAGTGACATGATAAATTTATATTCTAAAAATATTCTTTTGCTTTAATATGGAGAATAGAATAAGTGGAAGGAACTAAACTGAACATAGGGAGTCTTGAAGCCAGGTGAGAAATAATGATCACTACAACCATGGCCCCAGGGTTAGAAATAAAACTATAAATAGCTTAGGACTAATGTGGGAGAAAAAAATCAGTAGGTTTTATTAATTGCTCACTATGTGGGGGGAGACAGTGGTCGAAGATTTCTTTTCAGGTTTCTAACTTGGGCAAGTGGTCCATACTATTTTTTTATTGAGCAGGGATTACAGAAGGAGGAGTCAGTTGATGGAGAGATCTAGAGTGTTTTGTTTTGCAAATGTAGCTTGAGGTTTCCGTAGAAACACTGAGGGGAAGTATCAGTATGCAGTTTGGATCCTGAGTCCAGAGTTCAGTAGTGAAGTCTGTGCAGCCACAGAATAGCTCCTAGCTGGAACAAAGGTGACAGATGAACTCACTAAAGGAAGGAGTCTGGAGTGAGAGGAGAATCTAGACCACGAACATGAGGAAAAAGGATTAAGAATGCAAAAGCAGAAGCAGGCGTGTGAGCTCTAAAGATCTGAAACCTTTGACTTACAAGAGAAGCCAGATTATAATCATCAAGTTGCTTGGAGTGGAGAATAGAGTCACATGTGTTGTTGAAATGTCTACTAGGATTAAACTTTCTTAGGTAGAGACAACAGATAGCTGAGATTTTTAGTAAAAAGGTTCTCAAACCTGAATGAGCATGGGAGTTCCCAGAGCCTAGAGATTTTCAGTCAGTCAGTAGGTCTAAGGTGGAATCAGAAAATCTGCATTTTTTTCCTCAAGTTTCCAAAACAACTCAGATGCAGTGACTCCCAACAACAACATTTCAGAATCCTTGTTTCTGGCCTATGTTTCATTTCCCTGGTTGGACTCTAGCCAGTTTTGTTTCTTGTCATCATTCTTCTACACAACACTCACCTTCTATTATTAAACATTTAAAAAGACATATTGATTAGGCTAGAAGACTGCTACAATTCCCACTTTCGCTCTCAGAAAACTGCTCTTACAGAGAAGATGTGAATGATGGTGGTAGTGGTGGATTAATGCTCAGAGATGGATCCTGGGGTAGGGAGAGATTCAGCAGCCTTCCTAGAATCTTCATCAGACCCACATTCTTTACTAAGACCCATTGAAGTGTTTCCTGTTTTATGGAAAAAATTATGTCCACATAACTTCAGAGGTATACTCACTCTCATGTCAAGCTAGCCTTTCCCATGTAGGAGTTCTCTATTTAGTAGTTGTGATAAAAGTAAGATGATAAGGGCGCCTGGGTGGCTCAGTGGGTTAAAGCCTCTGCTTTAGGCTCAGGTCATGATCTCAGGGTCCTGGGATCTAGGCCCGGGTCAGGCTCTCTGCTCAGTAGGGAGCCTGCTTCTTCCTCTCTCTCTGCCTGCCTCTCTGCCTACTTGTGATCTCTCTGTCAAATAAGTAAATAAAAAAAAATCTTAAAAAAAATAAGATGATAAGAAAGGTGGTAATAACAATTTATTTTTGACTTGTGCCAAATTCCACACTAAAAGTTTTATAAGATTTTCTTACTTGATTCTCCTAAGAAACTTATGTAGAAGCAATTTTTTTAAAGATTTATTTATTTATTTGATAGGGAGAGGGTCAGCTGGAGAGGGTAAGAGAGAGAGGAGGGACAGAAGGTGGGGGAGAGAGAATCTCAAACAGACTCCCCACTGAGCATGGAGCTTGACGTAGGGCTTGGTCCCAGGACCCTGAGATCCTGACCTGAGCTAAAATCGAGTAGGATGATTAATTGACTAAGCTTCTCTGGAACCCTAAGGTGGAAGTCATTCTTATCCTCATCTTGTAGAGGAAGAAACTGAGGTTCACAGATATTAAAACAAATTGTCCTCAGTCACATACATCATATGGATAGAGGACAGGCACACCTAGGTCCATCTGACTCCCAAAATCCATATTCTTCTTCTTTTTTAAAAATATTTTATCCTTAATATTGCATGTGAATTTATAGTTATTTGACAGAGAGAGATCACAAGTAGGTAGAGAAGCAGGCATAGAGATTAGAGGAAGCAGGCTCCTCTCCAAGCAGAGAGCCTGATGTGGGCCTCAATCCCAGGACCCTGAAATCATGACCTGAGCTGAATGCAGAGGCTTTAACCCACTGAGCCACCCAGGCACCCCCAAATCCATATTCTTATTAATTATATGTATTTCCAGAGCTCAAAAAAAGGAGCATGCAAAAAGCTCCTATACACTTTCCAAATTACTAGTTCAAGGAAGAAAAGCATATTTTTTCAGAGATGTCAGTTTTCTGAGGAAAGTTAGCCCTGGGCTCATCAAGCTGGTCAGAGAAATGGTTGTCACATCTGCCGAGAGAGTTTCTATGCAGTTCCAAGAACCTGGCTGAACAGGGACAAGGGCTAAACATAGGCTTTCCTTCCTTCCACATTTATGCAAAGGCACTCTGGTTCAACAGTTTCGGACATTCCCAATGAGCCAGAAACTTACAAGAAAACACAATCTCCATGTACGGTACAATTAAATGATGATTGGGACTGATTTATAAGTTAGTAAGCTACAAAAATAAATGGGAAGCAATTCTTTCCTAAGTGATCTTTAGCAGATAATATGATAAATCTAGATGCTAAATGCTTGTCATGAGATTAAGTGACCCCAAACAGCTCTATATTCTACTAGATGGACATTAAGTTGGGATTTCATTTTAGGAAGACATTTAACAGTGCTTATTATATTCTAGCCCTTCGAGCTAAATTTGACATATCATGACAGTTCAACAAATATCTGGTGTTCATTCTCATCTCAATAATCCTGCTAGGTCAATTCAATCTTTCCACAATAAAGATGCAAATTAAAAACTGCCTCTCCTATGAAGGAGACTTCCTCCTCACCCCCATTTCACTCTCATTTTATTAATGCTGGTCCCGGAGCACTTACCACATTGTGCCTGGCATTAGACCACTGAGTCTCAACTGGAACTGATTTTTGCCAATGGGACATTTGGCCATGTGTGGAGACATTTTTGTTGTCATGGTGGGGTGGGGTGGAGAAGGCAAATAGAATCTAATGAATAGAGGCCAAGGATGTTCAACATACTGTAACGTACAGAACAGCTATCCTTCCCAAACAACAAAGAATTTTTCAGGTCCAAATATCAAAAAAGAGTGTTGAGACCTCATACTACACAAAAGAGAAGCATAAACTGTGTAGGACTTGGGGCCCCAAGGGCTTAGTTCCAGCACTGGTTCCAATGTGTACACTATGTGAGACCCTGTAGGTCTCAATCCCTGAGACTCAGTATTCTCACCAGTAAAATGCAAACATTTATTTCATGGATGCTCTCTCACACAATTTTTGTAGAGATCGCTGCAATGATGTATGAAAAAAATAAAGTCAGTTCTTTAAACTGACTAAAGTCATGTTAGATGCATTGTGATCGGTATGTCTGATGACAATAATAATAATGGTCATGCAGGCAGTTTGGATACATTGGTTTAGGGCTCCGTAATGGAAGAAGCTGGATTTCAAATCTAGATAGAATCTTATTAGTTTTAATTTCATCTCAACAAGTATTTATTGAGCAACATCTCTAGGTTAGCTTTCTTCTAGGTACTATAGATATAAAAATAAAATATTCTCTCTGAATTAAGAAGCTCTCTTTTTAGGATGGAAGTAGAGTCATAAACAAAAAGTTATGATACTATGTGAAATAATCTAAGATAACAGAGGATAGGTGAATAAAGTTTTTTAGAAGCAGAGAGATTCAAAATATATTTTAAAAGTTTATGGGCTGTGTTATTGCTGGCAACAACAACAAAAACCCTTTCTTTACTCTCTCCCTTTACTGATCCCCACGGGGGAAAATATACATTCTTATGACTTAGATTACCCACTCTACAGAAGATGAAAATTGGTAAGAAAACTAAAATTGCTTTTTAACAATGACTATGTTAAATCTGACCATATAGGAAAGTAACACGATGGAGGTAGCTCTTGAATCTTTACTCCTGAAATGGGACCACTAGCCATGACGTAAAACAGCTGCATACACTGTGAATTGCTTGTCACTGTAATTAAGGTATAAAATCCCCCAGAATGCAAATGAATGGTATTTGGGGAAAGTGTTCTAGGATACTCCAAGCAGGTGGATCATAATCCCATTTCTTGTGCTCATAGGAAATAAATAGCTGGTCAATAAATAAATGTCTGATGAACTAAACCAATGTGACACAGTAAAATGGGAAGTAGGCACTAATTTTAGTCCTTCCTCTACTAAGTTTGATTGGAAGGGAGAATGCCAAATATTCAGAGGTATTTCATAGAAAAGAGTAAGTGGAGTCATCTTGCCTACTCATTGTCTTGAATACTGAAAAATATCAGGATCATTGAACAGCTGTTACATTAGTGATATATGCCTCTTACCCTATCCCTTGTCATGTTCCTTTCCATGAATGTATTCAGCATTGTCCACTCTAGTAGTTCCAAGCCATTTTGGTCTAAAGGGTTCTTCAGTAGTTCAAGAAGAACCATCACCCTTACCACTACCATTTCTGTCATCACCCTCACAAAGTAAGAAAAAAGCCCAGGTTTCTTACACAATCCTAATGAGGGGTAGTGCGTGTGTTACTATTTCACAACAGGAACACACTGACTACTGCAGAGTTTGAAAGCATCTAAGATCCATCATGGATGCAGTCCAGGATAATCTCCTATTTTTGTAGGCTTTACCTCCAGGAAACCCACCAGGTCCTCACAGTGAAGATGCAAACCTTCATGGTTTTGAGAGAGGGAGAGGAAAAGTAATCATTACGAAATATGTTCAGATCCTTCTCCACAGCAAAGGTTTAGTTTCCAGGGGAAAGACTTTGCCAGATGCTTACCCCAACTGAGGAAGAGAATTTATCCTTTATTAGATCACTTCAGTTTTGTATCCCCTAAGAAAAAAAACATAGCTAACAGTGGTCAGGGCTCCAAGGATATAGACTGGGAATGTTGTTGCCCAGTAGGGCAACTGTGGACAAGAGGGAAACGGTTATACCACCAGAGAAACACTTGTGAAAATCACAGCCCTAACACATAGGCCATTTAAGACTAGATCTAATCAAAATATTATAGAATGCTTCCTCTCTCCAAATTTTAACCAATACACCAACAGGGTTCTAATATAATAGTAATGGATTACAGCTGAAAGAGTTGCAAGTTTCTGTCTCTCTTTTTCTCCAAGGAGTTACTTAGGGAAGACCACAGTCAAAATAGGAGCACAAAACTAGGACACTAGAGGAATTTGAAACTTCTGGTACCTGGAGCTATAGCAAACATTAAACATAGTTCAACTCCTAGTCAGAGTAACATAAATTCTCACATCAAAAGCTGTTTACCTCAGTTCCTATCACCTGATAAGACATGTATGACTTTCAACAAAAATTAACAAAACACATCAGAGCAGAAAGAACACAGTCTGAAGAGACAACACAATCATTAGAACCAAATTCAGAAACGACACAGCTGTTGGAACGATCAGATAAGTAGTGTAAAATAACTATGATTAATGTGTTAAGGGTATAATGGAAAAAGTAGACAACATGCAAAGAAAGGTGGGTCATGTAAGTGGAAAGATGGAAAAGTTAAGAAAAAAATCAAAAGGAAAGTCTAGGAATAAAACATATTGCAACAAAACGGAAGAATGCTTTTGATGAAATCATTAGTAGACTCACACAACCATGGAAAGAATCTGTAAGCTTAAGCATAGTTCATGAGAAACTTCCCAAACTGAAAGTCGAGAAGGGAAAAGAATGAAGTCTAAAACAGAACATTCAAGTGCTATGGGACCATTCTAAGTTGTGCTATAAATGATTTAAATATCGGAAAAAGAAGAGAGAACAGAGAAGAAAAAAATATTTAAATAATAGCTGAGAACTTTCTAAAACTAATGACGGACTCCAAACCAGAGATTTAGGAAATTCAGAGGGTCCCAGGTAGGATAAATGGGAGAAAACCATACCCACATACATCATTTTCACACCATAGAAAACTAAAAACAAAAAAATTTTGAAAGGAACTGGAGCAGGGGAAATGTACTTAGAAAGGAACAAGGGTAAGAATTACAACAGACTTCTCACAGGAGCCATGGAAGCAAAACGAGAGTGAAGGGAAATATTTCAAATGTTGAATGAAAACCCCCCACTAAATTAGAACTTTCTAACCACCGAAATTATCTTTCAAAGATGAAGTAAAAGTAAAGAAATTCTCAGAAACACAAAAATTGGGAAAATTTATCATGTGTGGAATTGTCCTGAAAGAAATGTTCAGGGACGCCTGGGTGGCTCAGTTAGTTAAGCGACTTCCCTCGGCTCAGGTCATGATCCCGGAGACCTGGGATCGAGTCCCACATTGGGCTCCCTGCTAGGCAGGAAGCCTGCTTTCTCCCTCTCTCACTCCCCCTGCTTATGTTCCCCCTCTCTCTGTGTTTCTTGCTGTTAAATAAAGAAAATCTTTAAAAAAAAAAAAAGAAAGAAATGTTCAGAGAGTTTCTTCAAGTAGAAGGAAAATGATGTAGGTCAAAATTTTGGAACTATAGAAGAAAAGAGAATCATGGAAGAATAAAAAATAAAGGTGAAATAAAATGTTTTGTTTTTTGTATTCTTAGTTGATCTAAAATATAATTGTTCAAAGTAATAATAGTAGCTATTTATTGGGTGATTATAACATGCAGGTAAGTAAAATGAATACAGTAATATCACATATGAGATGGGCGGGAGAAATTGAGAATATTCCATTGTAAGGTATCTGTACTACAAATGAAGTGCTATAGTGTTATTTAAATTGAATTTAGATTAGAGGTGCTTGGATGGCACGGTCAGTTAAGCGTCAAGCTCTTGGTTTCGGCTCATGCCATGATTTTAGGGTTCTGATCAAGGTGGTATGAGGTCGACCCCCACGTAGGCTCTGTGCTCAGCACAGAGTCTGCTTAAGTTTCTCTCTCTTTGCCCCTCTCCCCTGTACTCTCTCTAAGATAAGTGAATAAATATTAAAAAAAAATAGAATTGAATTTAAAATGTGTGTTGTAAACTCTAGGGAAATCACTAAAAATGTTCTAGAATAAATACTACTGACAAGCTAAGAGAAGAAATATAGAATCATATATAATGCTCAATAAAACCAAAGAAAGCATAACAAGAAGGGTAAAAAACAAAGAGCAAGTACAACCAATAGAAAACAATTACAAACCCAGTAGATAGTACCCCAATTATATCAATAATCTCTTTAAATGTGAATGGTGTAAATATACCAGTTAAAGAACAAATGCTGTCAGAGTGGATTAAGAAAACAAGTCTTAATTATATGCTGTCTACAAGAAATGTACTTTAAATGGACTTAGATAAAAGTAAAAGGGATGGAAAAAGACATACTACACTAATCAAAGAAAGCTGAATTAGCTATGTTCATTTCAAACAAAGCTGACTTCAGAGCAAGGGAGATTATTAGGGATAAAGATGGGCATTACATAATTATAAAGGAGTAAATTCTCTAAGAAGGCATAACAATCTTGTGTATGCACCTAATACAAGAGCATCAAAATAGATGATGTGAAAACTGACAGAGTTTAAAAGAGAAATAGACAAATTTACTATCATAATTGGAGACTACAACACTCCTCTTTCAGTAACTAAAACCTAAAGTAGGCAAAAAATCAGTAAGGGTATTGACAGACTGAACACTATTAACTACTATCGTTAATACAACTACTATTAACACTATTGATCCAAATGACATTTACAGAAAACTGCATTCAACTATTGAAGACTATACATTCTTCTCAAGCTCACATGGGACATTCAGCAAGACAGACCACATTCTGGGCTATAAAAATACATTTACAAGATGAGATAAATTTAAAGACTGTAAGTTTACGAGACTAGAAATCACATAAAACATGTTCTCATGCACAGTGGAATCAAACTAGAAATTAATAACAGAAAAAAGCTGGGAAATTTCAAAATAGAGTTTAAACAACACAATTCTAAGCAACACAACATGAATTAAAGAAGAAATCTCAAGATAAATTTTAAAATATTCTGAGCTATATGAAAATGAAAACACAAAAGTACAAAGGCAGTGCTTAGAAGGGAATTTATAGTGCCTATCTTGAAAAAATAAAGATAAAAAATCGACAGACTTAGCTTCTACCTTAGGAAACTAGGGAAAGAAGACAACATAAGTCTAAAGCAAACAAGAGAAAAGAAAAGAAATAATAAAAATGAGAGTAAAAATCAATGAGATTGAAAACAGGAGAACATTAGAGAAAAATTAATGAAACCAAAGCCAGTTCTTTGAAAAGATTAATAAAAGGGATAAATCTCTAGCCAGGCTGAGAAAAAAAGGGAAAAGACACAAATGTAAGGCAGGAGCCAGATTTCTCACAGTTGGAGTGGAAATTTACAAATAAGCAAGGGGAAGAGGCAGCAGTGACCCAGGTGGTAAGGGATTAGACTCAGGGACATCAGAATTAACTCATGATGAGCTTACTGTAGGTACAGATGGTTACATATGGGCATACTTATAGGTATATCTGTACACAAAGGTCAGCATACACATGTATATTTCCTCCTATCAGCTGAGAGAGCCTAGAAGCAAAACACCCCACCATTAATAAGATCCCTAGTATCTAGACCTTGGTTTCTCATACCATTCTCCAATAAAGGGAACCAATTCTCCTTTGAGAAATGGCTGATTCTAAGTCTATGGCAGGAAATCTAAAACATGAACTTAAAGCTCTTGACAGTGCCAGAAGGTAAGGAAGTGCTACACACACACACACAAAGATGTGGTATGTTGGAGATACAAAAGCCATCTGGAAAAAAGCCTCCTAATGGCCAAAGCTGGTACAATTTGATCACATGCTAAATAAATCAAACAGTGTTACATCATAACCAAAAGTTTAAAATAAATAGCCATGAGCCCTCACTAATATAAATGAGTGATTGAATGAATAAATAATTGTGGGAAATAGACAAATAGACAAAAATAGACAAATCTCCCATGCAAAAGAATTCCAAATAGTTTAGGTCAATACACCACATTCTAAATCCCCATTCCTTGGAGGTGGGTTATGCGTAGGGACTTTCTTTCAGAGAGTAAAGTACAAGGTGTGTTTGAAGGGTAACTTAACATGGTGACATGCCGATGACATGCTGACAGTTATGTACCCTTGATCCGGTATGAGGAGAGTGCTACTTTACCTCTGGGTTCTTCCTCCCCCACACTCATAACCCTACTCTAATCATGAGATAAACACCAGAGAAATTCCAACTGAGGGACAGTCTACAAAATTGGTCAATATTCTTTTTTTTTTTTAAGATTTTATTTATTTATTTATTTGACAGAGAAAAACACAGCTGGAGAGGGAACATAAGCAGGGGGAGTGAGAGAGGGAGAAGCAGGCTTCCTGCTGAGCAGGGAGCCTGATGCAGGGCTTGATTCTGGGATCCTGGGATAATGACCTGAGCCAAAGGCTGACGCTCAATGACTGAGCCACCCAGGCACCCCTGCCTGGTCAATATTCTTTTAAAAAGGCCAAAGTCATCAAAAACAAGGTGAGTCTGGGAAACTGTCAGTCAAGAGGAGCCCAAGAAGATGTGACAACAAAATGTGCTGTGGTGTCCTTTGTGGGATTGTGGAACAGGAAAA
Organism: Spilogale gracilis; assembly: GCA_004023965.1. Classification (NCBI taxonomy): domain Eukaryota; kingdom Metazoa; phylum Chordata; class Mammalia; order Carnivora; family Mephitidae; genus Spilogale; species Spilogale gracilis. The sequence goes on along the minus strand of PITA01011392.1, from coordinate 41,572 downwards.
AGAGCATTGGGTACAAACTAAGGGAATTTAACCAAAGGATGGACTTCAATTACTAATAATGTATCAATATTTGTTCCTTCATTGTAACAAATGTGCAACACTGATGTCAGATGTTAATAATAGGGGAAAATAGAGCTGGGAAACTCTCTGTACTACTTTTGTAATTTTTCTATAAATTTCAAACTATTAAAAAATAAAAAGTTTTATTTCTGTAGAAATTGTCCTAGATGGCATTTAGTGTATCCACTCCAGTGCTGAGATTCAGTGACTTTGAATAAGATGTCTGTGATAGTGTGCTAAGTGACAACTAGTAGTGGGACATTTCATATATACATATATATACGTATATATATATATATATCCATTAAAATTATACATATATCGAGAAACTGGAAATCTCTATGTATCTGTATGTACACATCTACATAGGATATAATAGCACTATAATGTCTGCACTATTATCTCCGACTATGGACAATTTTTATTTTCTTCATTTCATTCTGAAAATATTTTAAAAACAATTTATTGGGTGGCTCAGTTGGTTAGGTGTCTTCCTTCAGCTCAGGTCAAGATCCTGGAGTCCAGGATCAAATCCCACATCAGGTTCCTTGCTCCGTGGGGAGTCTGCTTCTCCCTCTGTCCTTCACTGTGCTTGTGCTCTCGCTCACTCGCTCTTTCTCTCTCAAATAAATAAATATATAAATAAAGTCTTTTAAAAATAAAAGCAATTTATCAAGGACACAAAAATTTTGGCAACTAAGCAGAAGTTAATGGACACTTTTATTTTGGAAAATTAATGAGTATCCATAGTGAGTGAGGACTGTCGGGGCTCTGTGTCTTTCCTCTAAAGCTCAACGAGCAACCTGCACTTATCTCTGTCACTGTATTTATGAGGAACCCCTTCATACCTTTTTTATTATTTGTCTGTCTTCCTTCTGAAATTACAAAATTCTCAAGGAGAGAAAAACCTGCCCTCCTACCACCTTGTGGAGAGCCTGGCATACATGCTGTGCCCCCAGTGGGCATAGGTAGAGGGCAGCACCGTGTGACGTCTTGGACAAGTGACTGCTTGAGTTTCTTCGCACATAAAATGAAAAATGGGGGTCACTGCCATCTCTGGGGTTCCTTCCAGATCTACGATTTAAGATTCTTTTCCCATCTCAATGAAGTAGGCATCATTTCACAAAACAGGAACTCTAGGGAGATTATGTGATTTGCCCAAATTCTTCTTTTGCATCTTCTGGAAGGTGATGGAAGATCGAGATTTAGGAAATGCCGGCTCTGTGGGAATGGGTTCAGAAAGTCTTTTTCTGTAAGTTTTAAATAATTTATTATTTGCAGTTAAATTTGTCTTTGAAAATGTACAAATGCCTGAACAAACCAGAGCGGTTAGAATATGAAAGGATTAAATACGAGGATAATTATTTGTAAGATCTTCATGAATTTTTTTTTAATTCTCTACACTATGCAGAAAAGTTCCTGTGTGATGAAGTGAACATATTGCTCTATGTGTGTCACCCGGATGCTGCTGCTTTTTCCTTGGACCCGAGATTAAGGAAGAGTGATGGAAAAGCACGATTCCCTATCTACAGCTCTAAAAGTCGCACTCAAAGGCCTTTCCACATCAGTGATTCTGCCCTGTCTTGATCAGTAATATTCCTCAGCTATCTCACTCCTGTTCTTCAGTGACACTGATTGCTTGGAAATCTAGTTCACCTAGAAAAGTCCAGGACAGTGGTATTAGTTTCCTATTGGGCTGTAACAAATTACTGCACATTTAGCTTTAAGACAACACACATTTATCATCTTATAGTTCTGGAGGTCAGAGGTCTAAAATCAGTGTCCCTGGGCTCAAATCAAGGCATTAACAAGGCTGCATGCCATTCTGGGGGCTCTGGGAGAAAAATCCATTTCCTTGCCTTTCCCAGCCTCTAGAAGCTGCCTGCATTGCCTGATTCAGGGCTGCCTCCTCCAGCTTCAAAGCCAGCAGGGCAGTGTCTTCGCAGCTCCCTGACATGGACGTTCTGTCTGGGTCATCACATCTCCTCTCCAACTGTGACTCCCTTGCCTCTCTCTAACAAGGGCCCTGTGATCACCCTGGGCCCACCCAGATAATTCCAGAGAATCTTCCCATCTCAAAACTCTTAATCATAGCTCTGAAGTCCTTCTTGATACATAAGGTAATATGTTGACATCTTTGCTAAGGGGGCCATTATTCTGTCTCGTATATATCCATCTTTCTTTTACTAGCCAGTGGAATGGACACCACTGTGTGGAACCCTATTTTCATGTAACCTCTGAGTGACACTCTTTGGGAGCAGGCACATCTTATCCCAGAGAAGTCACTGGTTTGTTGATTCCATAAAGATTGTCCTTTTAGAAAGTGTAAAAGGATACGTGAGCCTCTAATTGTAGCCATGTGAGTATATGATACTTTTGTATCAGGCAGAACTTGTTTTTTTTCTTAAGAGTATAGCTTTGGTGGGACAGACTTAGACTTAAATCTGGGCTCCACCTTCTACTATCCCTGTCACTTAGAGTGGGTGGCTTGCTTTTTTCTCAGCTTTGCTATCTCTGACTCAACCACAACGCCTGTCAGCCTTATACTATCCCCCATCCCTGAGATTTCTCTATTAAAATTTGAAGGATAGCCAGGGTGTCTTAAATTATATAGTAAGAGGAATAACTGAATTTCACAGACTTTAAAAGAAATAAATAAGCAGAAAAACAAGATCATATAATTTGGGTGGGCTTTTTCTATGAAGTCTAAAGTTTGGCTTATTTAAATCTCTGAAAACATTTTGAATTCTTATTTTTTAGAACCTATAAATATGTACCAAAAAACCTTTGAAAAACTACCTAAAGCTCCAGTAAAACTCTAAGGTGATGAAATATTATGTACATTATAAAATATGATGTTTATAAAAAGGGGTTTACTATTACTCTTCCGGCCCCTTTCTCCCTTGGCCCACCCTGCGTCTCTGTGATTCTCTGTAGCTTGTTCAAGTTGTTCTGCGTTCTCCACGGTTTTGGGAGTCCAGTTCCCTTTTTTTTCTTTTAAGATTTTATTTATTTATTTGACAGAGAGAAATACAGTTAGAGAGGGAACACAAGCAGAGGGAGTGAGAGAGGGAGAAGCAGGATTCCTGCAGAGCAGGGAGCCCAATGCAGGGCTCAAACCTGGGACTCTGGGATCATGACCTGAGCCAAAGGCAGATGCTCAATGACTGAGCCACCCAGGAGCCCCCACTTTTTGCTATTTTTGTAAGGAAAATTAAACTAAGCTCCCAAAGTATTCTCCTCCTTCCCCAATGTCTCCTTTTATTGATATTATATTGAATTGGTTAAAAGTTCAGTGTTTAATTAGGAGCCTAGTATATTATTAGTAATATAATTTGTTAAAGATTGATCATATATATATATATATATACATATATATATATATGATATATTATATATTCCCCCTTAGCACAGTGTCTTTGGCATCTTATAACATCAATAGAAAACAATCAACCCCATCTGCAAAGGAGCACACCTCAATCACATTCTTGGGATCGATGCCTTGATTCCTTCTTTCCCTTTTCTCATTCTCTCATTCATATTCCCTCTTTCAGTCATTTTTTTCTTTGTGTAAGAAATGCAGCAATTTGGCTCATTGCCAACATTTTGAACAACACAATGTATACAACATGAAGTGAGAAAATGTTCTCATCTTCTCAATCTTGTGAAGTAATCATGATAAAAAGTGTTGTCAATTTTGTCCTCCAGGATGTTTCATCTGTAAACACCTGCTCGACATCATGCCAGGACTAGTCGTGGGGATCTGACTTGTTTTTTAGTGGCCACATAGGTGTCCATTGTATGGACATACCATCTGTTTCTCTTGAGTTCTCTCTTTACTGTTGCCGCAGAAAGCAGATTGTTTGTCTCATTGCATTTATCACTATATGTATTTTTCAGTGAAGAAGTACCAAAAAAGGAATGCAAAAGCAGCTCTAGAGCTATTTCCTTAAAAAAAAAAAAAGAAAAGAAAAAAAAATCCTTTTCCCCAAAGTCCCTCACTTCTTGATCTCTCGTCTTGCTGGAGTTGAGGGAGTGGTCCAGGCAAGTTATTATTGAGCCTCGTATTACCCAACACGAATAAACCATTACTAGGGCACTTCCCTGAGAATACCCAGTAATGGTGTTTTTGGAACCAGGAGCAGGGAGAGGGAGCCCTGTGCTGACTTCAGAAACATACCTGCTGAAAATAGAGCGAGTTTTACTATACAGAGAGACAGACAGATTCACACACATATATATATATATAAAATAAAAGCTTTTGATATACGAATATATTGGAACATTCAATTTCATTAGCTTTAGCATGCTTCATTAATTAACAACTGATATCTGTTAAAGATGAGGTACCAAAACCTCATTCTGATTCGGGCATGCTGGACATTGTTCTGAATGACATCCTCACACAAAAATATCACCATCTGGAAACCAGAAAGGGAGCATTATGCTTACAAGGGGTTCTTATCTCCTGGACTTCCCCACTTGTCTCTCTCTCTCTCACTCTCTTTCTCCCCTCCCCTCCCCTGGAATCAGCTAGCTCTCACGACCACCCCATTTATTTTTGTCAATTCTGAGCTACAGTTCTAGATTATTATCATCAGTGATGTGCCTCCAACCACAGAGAGACTCAGAACTTCATTCCCCGCCTTCTGTCTCCTCCTCAGGGAACTCCTCAGCCATTGTATCGCTGACAACATTTCTCATTGTTCTACTTGTTTCTAACAACGGCCGTCTCATCAATGTTGCCTGCATCCAACCTAAGCCTGTTAGCTTGGTCAGAGTCAAAAGAGACTTATAAATACTTATAAACAAAAAATACTTAGAAATAGAAAGAGGGAAAGAGGAAGGAGACTTTCTCTGTCCCTTCTGTAGTGATCAGGAAGAACATTCAGGTTGTTAAGGCACAAAGAGTTCTGGATGAACAGTCTTACCTCTGCCCGGTGGAGTAGAGCTCAGGGGACAAGCAGAGCCCATCCCCTAAGGAAGTCGGTCCTCACAACCCCCTCTACTGGCTCCCATCCACCTGCAATGAAAGCTCTACTCCTGAACTGACTGAGAGTTGTGTACCGGGACAGTTCCTAAAGGAAAGAGTATAGCATTTGACTAGTCTTGCATAACATTTTCATAATCCACGCCCATTTGTCCCAAGGAAAAACCTGTTCCCTGATCTTTTTGTGTCAGGAAACATTCAAAACAGGGGACTGAGATAGTGGGGCTCCTTCAGACAAATGAGTCAAATTAGAGGAGACTTCCTGTATGCATGGGCACCACACGATTTTGGGAGGTCTACTTCATGTCAAGCCCAGGACTGGAGAAAGAAGTGAAGAAAAAACCACTCTCCTCTCCCCAAGGACCTTGCAGACTTTGGAGGGGCCACAATCAGTAACTCCCATGGAGGAATCTTGAGGACACAGTGGGAGAGATGACATATTATCAACTAGGACTTTAGGAAGGCTTCACCAAGGAGTAGTGTCTGCAATGAGTTTTGAAGCATGAATAGGAGTTCTCCCGATGAACGAGGATTGAGCTAGGTTTGAGGCAGTGAGAAGGATGCTGAAAGCAGAGAGAACAGCATACAAAAGTACTAAATTATTGAGCAGGATGATACATTTGGGGAACTGCAGAGTCATCTGTATGGCGGAAACCGAGTATGTGGAAGCAAAGAGGAAAGATGAGGCCGAAGAAGTAGGACCTCATGTCATGGGCTGATTTACGACTTAGAAAATAACAATTGTGAATTTGGGTACTATAATGATTCTACACTTTACTGGCTGAACTTAGCATATTATTTGTAATTGAGAGAAGCACGGAAGGGAGGAGTTTGATGTATATTTATTTACTCTGTGTGCTCAGAAAATGAGTGGTCTGGTTGGTCAAATGACCTATCTTAAATTAGGTCACTGAATACCAGCTTCCAAATAATTAGAATAATTAAAGTCCATTAAATATTAAAGCTGTCATTAGTACATGTGAATACTCTTTTGACACTTCAGAAGGATCTTCAAGACTTTAGAAAGGGTCAGGACTGTAATCAGCATGACTCCCACTATGAGTGAGGTCCAAGGTGATTGCCAATAAGGTCCACTAGGGAGGAGGTGAGCTTAGGATTCTCCTATTTTAAAAACCACTTGCATTTAGAATATTTTTACACTTTATGTGCTGTGAAGCCTCCTGACAGATTGAATTTATGCCAAGGTAATAAATGAAGCACTGCACTAATAACGTTAATACAAACAAATAATCAGAATAAACCACATTTCCCCACGTGATACAGTAAACATATGGTCTTGCGGTTGAAACTTGGCAAGTTAATTGTCATAAGAACCCTGAAAGGAAGGTGGAATGAATTGGTAATTCTATCTCTAGGTCAGATCTCCGTCCTTGATACTTCCGTGTTCCCACAGACTGGCAAACCCTTAAAACAGCAAGTTCATTCTATTGTTAACATTTCTTCCCCCAGTGAAATCCATTAATGGTTATAATTTGCTCCATTAGTATTAGTTTTACAGCTTCATTTAAATGCATCCATTATTTTACTTTGTTTTTGAAGACCTGTTAGATACACAGGGCAGAAAAGATTTTTTTTTCTTTCTATATTAAACATGTAAGAAGCTAAGACTCAGAAAGTTGATTGCTTTGTCCAAGTATACATGACCTGAACTCCAGAACTACAATGGATGCTTCTAGCTCTGAGTCTGAATTGCTTTTTCATGATATCATACAGCCTCAAGGACATGCCTTACTCACCAGTTTAAACACTGCTTGTGTTCCTAACACTGTCTGAATTAAAACCTCACATCAGATCTGCACTATAGGTGCTATTGTTATTCCCATTTTTCAGATGAGGAACCTGAGACATGGAAAAATTAAAGAACACAACCTCTCAAAGGAGGAATTAGGATTCAAACTCCAGTACTTGGCTCCAGAGTCTATACTCTTAACTACGACCAATATGCCCCCCACACCCCACTGCCATAAGGCAGCTATTCTCCCTTCCCTGATGCCATTACTGTACCTTGCAATTTTACTACAGTCACTTGTCTCTGTGGCTTTCTTCTTCACTGAACTTGAAGATTCCGGACAGCAGAGTCAATGACTTAATTATTTTTGCTCATAGCCTTGTATTTGTTAAGCCTAGAAAATATTCCCCTGTATTTCCTGTCTTCTGATCTCAGTTAATGATGTAACCATTGATTCAAATTCCAAGCCAGGGATGTGGGATTATTTTAGATTTTTCCCTTCTTCCTCACTCTCGTCACAACCAAGCCCTGTCGATTCTTCTTCCTTAACTCCTCTCAGATTTACCCTTTTCTCTTTCTCCACCACTACTACCTGTTTAAGCCTACACGTTTCTGGATTGTATCAGCCACCTTGCTGGTCTTCTTCTCTCCTTATTTCCTTTCATTCCAGTCTATCCTCACAGCTAGTCATGATCTGACCATGTCACTCACATATTCAGCATTGTACTCATTTGAAGAACCTGAAAGTTGTTTTTGTTTCTTGTTTTTCTCACACATCACACCCATGTAGATGTTGCTTCTTTCCTGGATCAAGAAGAGCTTCCCCTTACTTCTTTGCTTGTAGAGTTCTTACTCATCATAGAAGACTCAACTCTATTTATTTTACTTGTCCATTCCACCACTGATAAAATCTCAGTTGGCCTCCAGAGCTGTACAGTCATTTGCAATAAAATTATAAGTATTCGTGGTCATGGCTCTCATGACTAGGCATTCATGACATTGTACATGAGTTTTTCTGGGGTATATAGTTTTTAGTCAGATTTCAGGATCAGAGTCAGTTAGGCAAAGTCACAGAGGCTAGTCTACAGTCATGGATTAGTGAGAATGATAACTCAGATATGGCCAACCTTACATTTTTATTTTGGCTTTGGGTAAATGATATACCTAAGACCAAGGATCATGGTGTTTTGAACAATCACAGCTCCCTGGGGTCTCTTTTTAACTCAGGATGAGACCTCCAAAGTTTTGTGGTCTCAGCTAGCCTTGAAGAGTGAAGGCCATGCCATAGCTGAGAGGCCCAGAGCCTTGGGCTGTCTTCTTTGTTACTCTGAGGAGGGATGTAGGGTGGGTGTGATTGACACCAAGATCCATGAGTCACCTTATTACCACAAAGGGAATCCTATGCCATAGAGGAATTGAATGATCTGCTTGATTTTCTGTCATTTTTTTCCTTATGATATCACTGCTCCTTCTCATCTCTGGAGGGCAGGCCATTTCCTGCCTTAGAGGGTTTGTGCCTTTCTTATTTCATGCAACTCTGCCACATTGCTCTCCAGGATGGTGTTCCTTGTCCGTACTCCCACGAGCGGTTCAGGAGAGATCTCATTTACCAAACATTTGCTAACTCTGAGGGGGAGGTATCTGATTTTCCCTTAGGTGGACAGAAAGTGGTATGTCCGCGTTATTTTAATTTTTACTTCTCTTATTCCACTTTGACTAACAAAGTTGAGAATCTCTTCAAGTACTTTTATCCTTCCATGCTTTCCTTTTGTTGAATTGTATCAGCATAACCTTTGCCTATTTTTCTACTGTGTTCATTTTTGTTTCTGGTTGATTCATAAGAGTCCCTTGTATTTTTCTAGATTAATCCCTTATTGGTTTTTGAGGTTGCAAATATGTTCTCCTAATCTGCCACCCATATGTTAACATAATCTATAGAGCGGTTCATTGAACAGAGGTCTTTAATTTTGATGTTGTCAAATCCAATTTTTGCCTTCTGGTTTGTGCTTTGGGGTTCTTATTTAAGAAGTACTTCTCCACCAGATGATTAAATAAATTATCATGCCCCCATTCATTTTATAGCTTTACCTCTAATATATAGGTCATTTGTACCCCTGGAGTTCACTCAAATATGCAGTATAAAGTATGGACTCAAACTTATTTTTAATGCATGTGGTAAACCAGTTTCTGAATACCATCTACTGAACAATCTTAAGTAAATCCACTTCCCCGTACTCCTGTTTGTGGGAGCATTTCTTTAATATATCAAATCTGTGTGTGTGTGTGTGTGTGTGTGTGTGTGTCTGCCTCCCTCTTTGTTTCTCTCTGTCTCTGTCTCTCTGCCTGTCTCTGTCTATATGGATAGATTACACACACACACACACACACACACACACACACACAGATATATGTTGTATGTCATATCTCTGTCTCTATAAATACCTGTCTAGTGAAAAAGAGAGAGGTATATTTCCAGATACACACCCCCACCCCTCCCCCACTACTCACACATACACATACTCACACACACTCTGTTGGTTCTGAAGAACCCTAACTAATAAACTAGTATAGAAGAATTGTATTGCTATATAGTACCTAAGTTTGTAACTGACAATCTTTTGGAACTCTGTTGTCACCATATTTTGAAAATTCTGTTATATCTTCTGTGCAGATGATCCTGTAAGTTACAATAATATCCATGTTGTCCCTTTCTATCTTCAGAACTTTTTTTTCTTTTTTCTTCCTCTATTAATGATTTACTTTGTTTCTCATTGCATTGGCCAGAACTTCTAACACTACTTTAAACAACACGGTAATAGTGATAGTGGGTATATCTTTGTGTTATTTCCTACATTAAAAGGATCAAGTCTGTATTTCTCTGTTGCGTGTGTTTCCTGGATGTCTTTGATATGTAGACTTTATCAAGTTAAGGAGACTGCCTTCTAATTCCAGTTTTCTAATAATTTCTGAGTTAGTCTTCCTTTTAGGTACTACTCTTACAAGATAAAACCTCACTGCTTATTGTGTATTATCTTTAAAATACATTAAGTATTCCATTCACCAATATCTAATTTGAACTTTTCAACTGTTTTTAGGTGAAATGTCCATAAAATTTCCATTTCTTGCTCTTCTCTAGACTTGAAATTACAAATGTACTAGCCTCATGAATTAATTACCTTTCATTCTTTTAAATTTTTTTTTTTAAATGGATAGAACTCTTTAAAAGTCATCTCGGTCTGGGTTTTTTTGCTGGTAAAAGCAGGGTGGAGGTAGAAGTCTTTAAACATTTCTTTGATAATAGGACTTATTCACATTTTATATTTATTCTTGTGGTATTTAATTTTGGTAGAATATGTTTTTTGAAATTTATGCATTTGGCTCAAGCTTTTCAAGTTGTTGCCTGTAGTTGTCTCTGATACTCTTTTAAATTAAATTTTTAAAAATCCAAGTATAATTAATGTGCAGATAAACATTTTTAATTTTCTGATTAGTCTTACCAAATGCCTCAAGTTTATAAATCTTTGAAAATAAACCATGTTTTGGTTTTATTCATCTTCTGTATTGCTCTTTTATTCTATACTCCATTTATTTCTGCTCTAATCTTTATTCTTTCCTCTTTCCTCATTGTAGCATTTACTTTCTTGCTTTATATCTACATTCTTGAATTACATATTAGATCACTTGTTTGGAGCCTATCTGGCTTATTGATCATATATTTAAAATTATAAACATTCTTTTAAGTAATTATAAACGTTCTAGTTTCCATAATGCCAATGATCTGAAATTAATTGATGGATAGTACTTGAATTTTCGTGAATTCTCTGTGTGATATTATAAGTAATGCAAATTTCTCTTTTGCAGACTCTTTATATAGCTATTAGTTCTGACATCCCTTACATTCCGAGTATGTCTTTTATTTTAAGATTTTTTATTTATTTGTTTACTTGACAGACAGAGAGAGAGAGAAAGTACAAGCAGAGGGAGTAGCAGGAAGAGGGAGGGAGAGAGAGAAGTAGGTTTCCCACTGAGCAGGGAGCCCAAAGTGGGACATGAGAATATCTTTTTTAATGTTCAAGATGAGGTGAGAATTTAACTGGATATGAAATTCTAGATTGAATGTTCTTTCCCTTAAATATTTTGAAATTACCTTCCATTGTATGCTTGCATCTAGTGTTGTGATTGAGAGGTCCGCTATCTCTGATTATTATTCTTCTGCAGGTGATCTTTTTCTGCTCAGAAGCTTTCCGAAATTTCTCTTTTCTTTAATGTTCTTAAATTTCATCACAGGTGTAACAAATTTTATACCCTAAAATTCTTCTTTATGAATTCTTGCTCTAGCTTTATTTTTCCAACGTCCTTCTTTATCCTTCTGTGAGAATATTCATTAAATAGCTGTTATACATTCATTTGTTATATTGGCACATATTATGTGCTAGATACTATTTTGCTGGAAACATGGAAATATGGCTGGGACAGAACATGTCTCACTGAATTTATATTATACTAGAAGGGGATGAACAAATAAATAAATATGTGTCAGGTTTTATAAGCACAGAAAAGAAATCTAAAGCAAAGAAAGGGATAGGAAATCTGCATGAAATCATATTCTTAAACTTTCCTTTTAACATAATTTCCTTCTTAGAGAAGATGTACAAAAATAGTACAAAGAATGTATATAGGCCATTTACTCTGATTCCTTACTCTTTTAAAAAAATATTTATTTATTTATTAGAGAGAGAGCATGGGGAGGGACAGAAGGGAGAGTGAGAGAATCCTTAAGCAGATTCCTCACTCAGCAGGGAGCCTGAAGTAGGACTTGATCTCGCATGAACCTGAGATGATGACCTGAACCAAAACCAGGAGTTGGTTGCCCAACTGACAAGCCACCAGAAGCGGCGCCCCCCAATTCCTTATTCTTAACATTTTATCATATTTGCTGCTCTCTCTCTCTTTGAGCTGAGGTATCTTAATATAGCTATTAATATACAGATATAAGTAGATTTATAGATATATATAGGTCTAAATCATCTGAGAGTAAATTACAGACACGCTATCTCCTTATCCCTAAAGACTTCAGTGTTAATACATACCACTGTGTAGTAAGTAATCAAAATCAGGAAATTCAACAAGATAAAATCTTAATACTCTATAGACCTTATTGAGAATTCACTAGTTCTTCCCAAAATGTCCTTTAAAACAAAAGAAAATTTTAGATAGTGTGTTGCATTCAGGCATTATGTTTCTTTATCCTGCTTTCATCTGGAACATCCCTAACTATTTTAAATATACTGGGAGCAACATTTAGAAACATTAACTTGTAAGATGTCCCTCAGTTTAGGTTGTCTAATGTTTCCCCATGATTAAATTCAGGTTATGCATTTTTGCAAAAATACCACTGAAGTGATTCTGTGTATTATGTTCCTCTCAGTGCAATGTATCAAGAGTCAAATGAAATCAATTTGTCCCACTACTAGTGATATTAACAGTGATGATTTTAAGGAAGTGTCTTGCCAGAAGTGTCTTGCCTGTATTCAGTATATGCTGTTCAAGTAGCTGTCTTCTTTTTTTCTTCAGAATTTTTTTATTTTGTTGAAATGTAATTACTAGGTGAACAGACATACAGTTATTTACTTATAAATATAAATATGTTTATATAGTTATAGAAATATATGTATTTATAAATATATATTTATGTAAGTACATTTATCTATAAATATATACATGTAAAATAAAAGATTTATTTATTTATTTATATTAGAAAGAGAAATAGAGTGAAGGGAGGAACAGAGGGAAAGAATATTGGGGCAGACTCCCCGCTGAGCACAAAGCTCGACAGGACCTTGATCTTGTGACCTGTGAGATCATGAGACCTATAAGATCATGAAACTAAGAGCTGGATGCTTAACCGACTGAGCTACCCAGGTGACCCTGCTGTCTTCCTTTTAATGTTGTTTTCTCTTTAGCTGTCTTGATGTTTTTTTCCCTCTAAGCTCATAGTCCTCTGGCTATAGTGGACATTTCAACTGGTGGTATGAATCTGTGGGAAAGAGTAAAAGCCTGGATGCTTCCTCTGCCCATAGAGTTTAAATGGTGGTGATGAAGGGATGTCTCTTGGTCAACTGAGTCACCTCAGCTACCTTTGTACCTGTGTGCCACTTCACAATGGCTCTCTCATTCACTTGTCATCATCTAACCAATACCTTGGGGTCAGGGAGGGTCATAATTAAGGAGAAAAAGCTCAATTACTGATTGGCCCAGTTGTCATGTATCTGTTGCTACTGGCCTACCTCCAGCCCTACACTGACCAAGTGCCCTCTCACTTCACTGGGCTGGTTTTTGCCTTTCAGGGGTAGTGGGATGGAGAGCAGTCTGCCCAGAGTAGAGTAGGGGGGAAAAAAGAGGACGCGTGAAATCCTCTTCCGTACCTAGTCATTCATCCATGGTTGCTGGTCTTTCTGTTGTCCTGGAATTCCTCAGGTTTCATGTAGGTTGATCAGGTCTGTTTTTGTCTTTCTTTACCATCTGGGGTAGTTCCAGGGCTCAGTCTCAAAAAGGAGGCCACGGCCATATTAGCTTTCATCCTGTGTAGTGATTTTATGAGGATTAATTAAATTAATTATATAAAAGCACTTGGAAGACAGTAAGTCTCCAGTAAATTGTGTCCACTATAAGTATTATTATATGAATATTATTGTAGTCATAATTCATAATAACCTTTAATTTTGCATAATAATAAATATTCTCACTCACGTTTGAGACCCCATTCTGGATGAAAAAATACAAGATGTATTCCACATAGGCCTTGCTCTGTGGCCCATGACCCAAACTACTGAGTATTTCAATGTGCACAGTAGAAGGGGCATGCACCCACTTGGAACAGAGAGGGTCTGCAAAGCCCCAGAAAGGAAGGGGTTTCTTTCTTTTCTTTTTTTTTTAAAGATTTTATTTACTTGACAGAGCGATCACAAGTAGGCAGAGGGGCAGGCAGAGAGAGAAGAGAAAGAGAAGAGGAAGCAGGCTCCCCTCTGAGCAGAGAGCCCGATGCAGGCCTGGATCCCAGGACCCTGAGATCATGACCTGAGCTGAAGGCAGAGGCTTTAACCCACTGAGCCACCCAGGCGCCCAGAAGGGGTTTCTAAGATCTTTGTGAGTTTGCCAATATCTCTTATTCAGTTTGGCAAAGATGCAACTGACAGGCATGAGCATCTGTCTTGAGGAAAAGCAGGGCCAAGAGTAGGACCAGAGAGCCTGATGGGCACCCAAAGCGACTCTGACATTGGATTTGATGATACCTCATTGTGATTTTGTGAGAAGAGCAAGAAGACAGACAAGAAAGAGACACGAAATCTGGAACATAGTAGGGTCTCCATAAATTTGGATTGTATTGCATTGTTCTGGATTTAAGAACTGGACCAGCCACTTGCTAGCTCTGTGGCATTGGCAAATTGTCTAACTTTTTTGATCCTCAGGTTCCTTATCTGCCAAATGGGGATAACAATGTCATGCCTGCCTGCCTCAGAGGGTGGTTTTGAGGTGCAAAAGAATCAATAGATAATTCACTTGCTTTGAAAACAGTCCAAATGCATTGTATTGATAGCTTGGCTCCTGCATTAGAAGATTTCACTGCAGTACAGAGATCCTTGGTGCACAACAGACCACCGGAGGCTGTCTTTTAATCTTGAACATGGTCAGACTGTATAGTTGAGTCTGGTACTTTTTAGTTATTGATGAATCCCTGATCGCTGGGTTCAAGTTCATTTGCTAATTTTTTCTTCAGGGCTGAAAACACATGCTCTAACTCTTACAACCTCTACCCCTTCCGCCCTGCCAAAGGGAATTTCGTTTACCCTGAGTTTAGAGGTGAGTTAATCACACCAGTTACTCACAGTCTAATTTCCCTTAACTCCAGCCAAGTATTTTAGGCCACTGGCCAAACATTGTGGTGAGAGAATGGCACAGGTGGAATTCAGCTATGATTCTGTTATTCCATCTTGGTGAGGTAGGGAGCAGTCCTGCCTGATGGCAAAGTACATTGTATTTCCCCCAGAAAAAGGAAAAGGTGTTGGCTCATTTAAATAAAGAGGCTATCCCAGGGCTTTCATTTTCATAGGATTTACCTGTGAAAGTTTTTCCATCTGCACAACTTTTCCTTCTCTCCTTCCCTGCTCCCATCAAACTGAAATGAACTGCAACCTTTGCATAGAATAGTGATGTTGAGTAAATTATGTTTTTACAACTTCAGAATCGTAGGCCACTCTGTGAATATCCTCCAGGTTTGTGAAAGAGCAGGAGTAGCAGCAAACATTTTCTGGGAAAAGGCATTAAGACATTACCGATTTCCATTCTCCCTTCCTGTTGTTTCAGGACATCGAGCTCTTCTCATGGAAGCAGAGCTGGAGACTGGAGCTGACTATGAACACAATGTGTGCAGTACGGGGGAACAAGGGCTTTCTGACTTTCAGTCCCAGGAAATGTGATTCCACAGTATCTCTCCCTCCCCACTCCTGGTACATCTTCCATGATGATGGCCTTGGGAACATCAGTTCTCCCCACCATGATTTTATTAGAGGTTATGCAAGTAATACCTAGTGAAGTTGGGATGCAAACCCAGGCCTTTCTGTTTCCAGAAAGATGAGAGACTTTCAATGATATCATTGTGCTAAGGTATTTTAAGTGTGTAGCTCACACAGGTCGACAGCCTGTCCATAGCTTCTCTTCCTTTAGCTACCTGAAACCCACACCAAAGGGACCATACTTTTTCACTTGATCATCAAGACAAAATTATACCTCTATGCATAATGAGGCAGGATGTTTTAAATAAAGAATTTTCTAGAAAAATTTTGTAAGTATGGTTACCACACACCTTCCTCTCTGGCTCCAGTGTTTTCAGTAAACACTTACTAAATGCCTACTGTTCCTTCAGTGTGTGTTAGGAGATAAATGAATTCAAAGTATGAGCAATTAGAGCCAGTCACAGGCAAAAATTAGTTTTCACTTCCTGCTTTGGAGTTCCAATACCCAAGTCCTAGCAAAGGGGACTAGAAACAGGAATAAACTTGCAATTCAAGGCCAACTTGCAATATTTTTTTTCACTGTACAAATCACTAAACATTATGGTTCAACAAAGCAGTATCTCTAGAACTTTCAATGGCCAGGTTACATCAGCAGTGTGCTCAAGAGCTATTTAAGAATCAAACCATTCTTCTCCTTTGAAAAACTCTGTAGAATTATTCCCTTTAGGTTTGTGAGCTATGGGGCAGCTCATCAAGTCTACAGTGGAAAGCAGATGGACACCTGAGCTGAAAGGAAGCAAAGTCACCCCAAAATACCCAGCCCGAGCTCAGGCAATGGACGCTCCTTGGCATGTCAGCTCCCACAGGCCTGGGACCCACACTGCAGGCATCTCGACCACATAAGACTTGGAGAAGAGCCACAAGTCAGGGCCTGAACTTCTGGGAAGATTTGACGGTCCTTGATGGGCTGGCTTTCCAGCTTAAATAGAGAACAATACATGCTTTAGATAAGTTTGTGGGCGGCAGGCCAGGGGGGGTGACACATTCCCTTACCAGTCCAGGCTCACCCCTTGGGGTCAGGAAAGGAATGTTTATAAGATGGGTGGCAGCTGGGCGAATGTTTGTTTGCTCTTTCTTTCATTCTCTATAGCATACTTGCTCCTTTGAAGTCAAATTTCTCTCAGATTTATAAAATAGTTTACATCTCTTACAAAAGCAAGTTGAGCTGAAGGACGAGGTGCTGCTTGGTAATAGAAGCTATTAAGAAAACAAACAAACAAACAAACCCAGTCTTTAAATTTCACGACCTACCTTTCCTCAAGCCAACAATGTGACATCCTCTCCAGCACTGAGAGACAAAATTGAAAAACTTAACCTGGTTTATTTGGAAAATTTGCATTTACTGGTGCCTTTCATACATTAACCTTTTGTTATTAAATTCTAGTATCGTTGCATTAGGCAGAGATCAGGACGCTGAGGTCTATATTGTAGCTTCTTTGGGATTTTTGATACTATGTTTATGAGTTTACATGTAATTGATTTGTGGGCATGGGGGCACGGAGATCTCAGACTCTCAGTTTGTAAGGATGTAAGTGTGAAATGTATATTTAAAATTATCTGTATTAGTTATATTACTCACGTCACCTAAAATCTTGCTTATAATTTTGCGTATATATACTATATTATGCACTTGTTCTGACAAAGAATTATGAAATAGGCCAGTCTGCATCCAGACTCATTCCTTTCATGTTATGACTCCTTCATTCCTTAGTTCCTAAGTTTGCTTACCTTCTTATTTAATTAGAATGGGTCAGCAAATAATTCTATCAAATGGGATAAATGTGTCATTAGTATATTTTATGAGGAGTTTATCAGAAGACATATTTCTATTGCCTTCTCACAATTGACTGAATCTAAAATTCTTGGGTCTAAAAACTCTTCATTGACAGAGAAAAAAGCACTGCTTTATCCTTTACTGGCATTTAAGGTTACAAACGAGAATCTGAGCTAAATTAATGTTTGTTTCCTTGCGGAAAACCTGTTTCTCTTATTTGGATCGTAATTGATTGTTATCTTTATCCTAGTTGTGTGTCTTAATCCAAATGCCTAGACGTGTGTGTCATTTCTTTGACTTCATATAGAATATGCAAAAAATGCTATTTTATTATAATTTTATGTCTTTTTTACTTTTTCCAGGATTTCATTCAGAAATAATAATAATTTGCAAGTTGGCTATCTATATTTGTCTTTGTGTTTATAGTCTCTCTTTTTTCCTCTTTTTTTCATATTGCCCCTGTATTCTGGAAAAAAATTACAAATTTGTCATTCATATCACTGCTAATTTTTTTACACATCAATTCTATTCTTCTCCAATGTATAAAGTAATGCTGCCACCATCTTTAAAGATTCTTTAAATTTCTCTATTGTCTCATTTAAGTCTATTTTAATCCCATGCACCAACCTTTTAACCTCAATCTGTTCTCCCTTGATGGCTCTCTGCTCATGTTTCACGTAGACCATGTCTTTTTTGTTCCATGTTAAATATAACCTAACTGCTTCCTAAAATTTTCCTTCAGATCATGAATGGATGATTTGTGGAAATATCTTCCTTTCCTTATTTTCTCCAGTGATCTGCTAAAAGTGTCATTAGCTATTATTTGCTCTCATGGTCCCCACACTGCTCTCTTACTGCTAGTGTCTGTCCTTCAAGAAAGGTGAGATCTAATCATTCTCCATGCTTATTTTCACACAGGGTGTTTCTGATTATTTATTTCCCTTCTCCGGTCTAAAGTGTAAGGGCAGGTCAATGAGTTCATCTTCCAGATCCTTGACCAGTTTCTTCCAAGAAGCTTTTAACTCATGGATAATCTTCCCGCTACTCTCCCACCTTATTTCTCATGCTATAAGCCCAAACAATATGTGAAAATCAGTCATGCCAAGCTCGCTGTGCTTTACAAGTTTCCTTCTTCAAGCCCTGGGCTTCACTCCTTTCTTAATAAGCTATATCTTTTAAAAAATGTTTAACATTTTTTAAAGAGAGAGTGAAGGAGAGGGGCAGAGAGAGAGAGAATCTTAAGCAGGCTCCATGCTCAGCATGGATCCCAACACAGGGCTCGAGCTCATGACCCTGAGATCATGACCTGAGCCCAAACCAAGAGTAAGATACTCAACTTACTGAGTCACCCAGCTGCCCCAATTTACTATTTCTTCATAGAATAGAACTTTCCAGAATGCACTCTGCCCAAGTCCTGCCCTCTGTATCTTCTCCTTGAGTTCTAAGATATATAGTCTCTGCCTTAGAGTTTAAAAAGTAGAAAATGAAGGATTGGGGAGTATACACACTGCTGGTCTTGTGGGTACAGGTCCTAGTTCTTAAATCTGCAGGAGATGATATGGAAGGAAGGAAACATCTATTATTTAATTAATCATACTATTTCATTACATTAAACCAGGTCATGACACAAACTGGTCTCTTTTTTCCTGAAATAATTCTGTTTGTGTTTTATTTAGTAACAAGGCATTCCAAATCTTGATAATAAGTTGTCTATAAATCTCAGTTACTAAGGCTTTGGATTTTCTCTTATGCTGCCTCTTCCTGAGTATTTTAGTAAGAAGGTGGGAGAGACTATATTGGGAGCTACTCACCAAGCAACAGTCTGAACAATTCCATAATGATCAATTTTTAGTAACCCTTTGGGAAATATGGTTAAAATCATTGAGTCATTGGGCATTAATCTGTTAGAAACCTTAAATACCATCTGGTCCATCTATCTGAGATACTGAAATTTGGTAGAAGAACTTATGCTCCAGCAAACTCTTCAAAATCTGCAATTCCATTGGAAGAGATCCTAAAATTTTCCTATTAATCTCTGTCTCTACCCCTGGCTATAGGTCAGAGGCTACAGCTGGGTGCTAATCACTCTGCCAGCTTTCCTAAGAGAAGCTGGTACATTCTGTCATATCCTAGTCTTTAGTCATACCAGGAGGTGGATTCATGTGTCTACCTTCCTCCACCCCCATCCCAATTCCCAGAGATTCCTGAACACATGCCAATCCCTAACAAATGATTTCCTGTTACATTTGCAATATTCATATAATAAAGGGTAAGAAGAAAAGTTGGGGTACTCATTGAGCCCAGTAGGGAAAGAGAGTAAAGTGACAGAATTTATTTATCTGTATTCACCTTCTTCCTGTTGCCAATTAGACATGGTGGTAGCACTCAGACTCTCGAGCTCTCTCTCTTTCTGTTTCTGTTATACACACACACACACACACACACACACACACACACACTCGCACTTGTGCCTACACACAAAGAAAGCATTAATCATTTTTCCTTCCATAGTCTTGATTCTCTCATAAAGGCAGAATAAACCAGAGTCTCACAAATTATAGTCCAAGGTCTGGGGAATGTTCACCCATATTACAGGGAAAGCAAGACCAATTCTGGCACAGCAAGAACAACAATGAAAACTCATGGGGAAAGTCTTCATGGCTGAATACATTTCGGAAGTATTGACTAAGCATGAACAGTCCTTGTAGCAGGAATTCTGAAGATCTCTCCTGAGCTGATGTGCACTGAGAATCTCTAAAACCAGGGAAAAATTAAGAAGTGTTTCCCACCTTGCTGAACCATGAATATTTCACAGGGGTCATTTCACAGGGGTTTACCTAGAGCAAGTTCTAGAAGCATGAACTAAACACCTTCCTCACTTTTCCCTAAAGCTTCCAGACTTGGGGGCTTTGGAGTCCTGAAGGCTTATATTTAATACCAGATTCTGCTCATCCCTCAGTGACTTCTGTTAAGGTGGTAAACCACTCCGAGCTTTAGTTTCCTTTTCCACAGAATTTAAATAATATGTTTCACGAGGTCATTGTGAGGATTAAATGGTAAGTCCACTTAAGTGCCTAGCAGAAGGCCTGTCTCCTTCCCCCGGAAGATTCATTTCTAATAAAACATTTTCAAACATGATAATGAACTTGATGGACCCTACCGAAAAGCCACAGATCTCCAACAAGTGGCCGGTCTCTGAAGAAAATCTCCCACGGTTCCCCAAGCCTCCTGAGGTTGCCAAAGGGCCCAAACACTTCATATATTGGATATTTATATCAGAACACTGAGGACTATGTAAAATGCAGAGGCTCTTGCAAAGCACTTAGTACCACTGTGTGAGTCAGCCTCTCAGATTAACTTCTCCTAACCAACAAGGCCCTGAAGGAGAGCAGCGGCTGAGAGACCCTGTGTGGGAGGGCCTACCCTAGGGGAGCAGATTTTGAATCCCTGCTCTCTAGCTCAGTGGTTGGGGATAGGACTGAATAATGTATGAATATCTTAGTGCAATGCCTAATGCATTATAGGTACTTAATTTAAAAGGATGTATGCATTTTTATTATTAGACAATCATTAAGTGAGCAACTACTCAGGACCAGACACTGGGGATACAGTTCTTGCTCTCCTTACAGGGATGTGTTCGCTAAGAAATCTAGCCATTATTTGCGTAATTATGAATAGCTTTGGAGGTCACTCTAATCCCATTCTTGCATCCAGTGATGGAATCCACTCCACACATTTCCCTAAAGGTCACCCAGGCCCTGCAGGACATGTGAATGATGAGGAAGAGCTCTCCATTTTCCAAGATAGCTGATTCCATGCTCAGAGGCTGTATTGGTCAAATCACCTCTCTTGGGGGAAAGCGGGTATCCAACACTGCCAAATGTGCTTTACAAAAATAACTTTCATGCACCTTTCAAACGACCTTGACCCATGTTAAAATCACAGCCAGCATATTTTCCCATATTTTTTAAAAACAGTACTTCAGCTATAGTACTATAGCTAACACATTCCTCTTTACCTGCCATTCCTTTTGCCTGGTGCCACTAGTGACCTCCGCCCCCCCTTGTGTTTCGAATAGAGCTGATGCCACAACATCTGGCATGATTAACTATGATGTCTGTTCAGCTGCTTGATTAACCGCAAAGTCCACTTGACCTCCTGAGCGGCAAGGACTCCCTTCCCATTGTCATCACGGGGTGCAGCCTGGCCAGTTTATGCTCACGTCAGCGGTGAGGTCCGCTCTCCTTGGGGACAGTTGGCTGTTTATTGTTGTCCAGTAGGAACAGCAGGAGGAGAGCTGCCTGTCCTTAGCTTCATCTGGGTCCCCATAGCCTGCATCCAAAGAAGCCACAGGATTTCTGTTTTCCCCTCAGTGAGGGCTCTGAAAAGCAAAAGTAGAGGGGATGGGATAGGCATATTAAGGATCTTGGAAAATTCTTTCTTTTATATTTGGAAGGGACTGGTTCAAGTCCTGGATTACTTGAGATAAATTTTCTACCAGGATAAATGTGGGCAAATGCTCTGCCTCTGCTCCTATCTTTTGCTTTCCCTATGCTCAGACTCAACCCCCACTTGGACGTCAAAGACTCATCACAACAAGTCTCTTTTTCATCCCTGCCTTCCCCTCATTTTTCTAACAGTGGGTGGGCAAACCACTGGGTTGGCTGAGAAGGCAAATGAGATGTTGGAGGACTGGGGAATGTCCAGTCTCATTTTCAAAGCTATTATTTCAAAGCTATTATTAGCTTCAGTGACTGGGCTCAAATTCTGGTTTTGCCCTTTATTAATGGTGTGACTTGGGCCAAGTTAATTCCCAAATGACTCTGGAAGACATGTGTTGATAACCTATTTAGAGACAAGAAAACAGTGACTCAAAGAGAAGTGACTTAACTAAAATTGAAAAGCAAATGTGCTTCAAGGTAAGTTCTTAAGTCTGAGTCTAAAATCCATTCTTTGTTACTTGACCAAGCTCTCTGATCAACTAACAGATGCTGAATGATTTCATAGCAGTTGATAGATAAGACTTCCAGATCTCCCATTCATGGATTTTCCTTGTCAGTGACAGGTTTTGTCAATAGAGTTCTATGTTCTTTTCAGTGATATTGACATAGGAACCAGCTCCCAGGGGGACAGAATTTGAGATCAAGCTCCCTTTTGCCTACAGGGCAACTTTATAATCTCTTTGAACCTCAACTTTCTTATCCAAGAAATGAGAAAATAACACTCTTCCATAGGCAGTATCAGGAATAAAGCATGATGGCTAAGCACTTTTTGCAAGTGTATGGGATTACAAGTATTGTTGTCATTGCCAAGATGCATTCGGTTCTTTGGGAGCAGGAGCTTCTGTACCTTTGGCCAGAATGATAGGAACATGTAGAGGAAATGACAGAGTCTCCACTTCCAGACTCAAATGGAAAATGAGTAATCTTGGTTCTTAGAAGCTATTCCTGTTGAAGTGTACAAAAACCAAGGAGGGAACAACTAGTCTTTGAGGCAAGTCATTTGTGAGCATCCCTCAGTTCTGGCGGGAGTGGGCAATCTGGGTTCTCTAGAATGGGAAAAATCTGTCAGTTCAGCCTAAGGCTAGGAACAACGATGATTTCTGTTGATATAGTCACAGCTCATGTGTTCATTTAATGGCATTTTTGATCAATGGGTCATCTTCCTCCATTATTCTACCATCATTATTCATTGCTTTTTTCCCCCAGTGAAGTTGATATAAGAAATATCTATAATGTTCCAGGCTCTAGAGTCAGAGCAGTGAACAGAACCAACAAGACCCTCACCTCCTGGAATGAACCTTCTAGCAGAGGAGGGAAAACAAATAATAACCAAATGAATGGTAAAATAATTTCAATTCATAAGAGATGTTACAAAAATATATATAATAAGATGATGGAGTTGAAAGGGATTGGCAAAAGGCCCTTTAGATTGGGTGATAGGAAAAGGTATTCTAAAGATATGAGAACTGAATGACAAGAAGAAATTAACCAGTGAGCTAGTTATTCTCCACTTACCCCCTTTACACCCTGCCCTTTCCTATCTGACTCCCTTCTCAACTGGTCTGCAGTGGGATTTGGCCAAAGGAGACATGAAGGGGCAGGAGCAGGGAGAGTTGGGGCATTATGTCTCCTGCTCTTTCTTCCCTTAATGCCCAAGTCTTTGCACCCCGGGGGAAGACTGTCACCCTCCACAACTGCCGCCCCCATGGGGTGGCCCTTCATAGCTCCAGCTTGGTAACGGGGAGCTTCCCACCCTACCTTCAGTCCCCTGGCCTTAGAGGTAACAATGGCTTCTCGCTTTGGCTCCTCCCTAGGTTTCTCAGGTTTCCTAGTTGTTCCCTTAAGCCTATCCACGCATCTATTCTTTCATTATAATCTTTGCACTTTTATAATCTTTGCACTAACAAATTTGGTGTGATATCTGCTTGTTGATGGAATCTTTTTTTTTAAGATTTTATTTATTTATTTGACAGAGAAAGATCACAAGGAGGCAGAGAGGCAGAGAGAGAGGAGGAAGCAGGCTCCCTGCTGAGCAGAGATGCGGGCCTCGATCCCAGGACCCTGAGATCATGACCTGAGCCGAAGGCAGAGGCTTTAACCCACTGAGCCACCCAGGCGCCCTTCTTGCTAGAATCTAAACCCATACACCTTGTGAACATGCAGGAACAGAACATCCCAGACAGAGAGAACACCATTACATTATGGACAAAATGAAGAGGATGATACTAGTTTTTGTGTGACTTTTAAAATAGATTAGAAACATGGTCACATGTGTAATCTCATTTAAGTCCCATGACCACACAGAAAATTTGGATAGGTATTATTCCCATTTTACAAACTGGGGATCTGGAACTCTGAGAGATAAATGACTTGCCAAAGGGTGACATGGGTCATCAATACGGGAGCCTGATCTCCAATGCATGTTTCTGGCTTTAAGTTCAAACCTCTCCCCCCCCCCCACATCTGTCCCTTAGCAGGCAGATGAACGAGGGAATCCCAGGGCATTTCTGGAAGACCAAGTTACTAGCTTCAGGAGCAGCTCACAGAATCTGTCACACTTAACTAATTGCCAACCAGAATCATCGCTTCAGTCATAGAGTCACCTGAAGCTTTGGAACTCCAAAAACTCCTCCCAAGATCAGAAGTGACTGGGACAATCATCCAGTCTCATAGTGACGGCCACATCATTAAAGCCTACCAGTTGTTATCTCATTCCAGAGTACATGTATTCCCCATCTTACTCAGAACATTTTCTCCTGAAAATGTGAAAGTAGCCCCAAATCATCTATTTTAAAGAAACTGGAGAAGGTAGATGTTTATTAGAATCATCGATAGGAAAAATGTATTAATATAATTAGTTTGCTATGCAAATAACCAGTGCATATTTAATGAACTTTGAAGTTGAGAATTTTGTATAAATGGTTCTCCTAAAGTGGGCGCACAGTCCTTGTTACGATGCAGCCTCTGTGAGCCACTTCGCATAAGTCTAGGGCTAACAGAAGTTATTCCTAACAGTGGAGTAAACCACAGAAAAATCCAATCTCCGCCAGTAGATCATTGCTTCCAAGACCTTCCATAAGCCACTTTGCTCATTAACTTATCATTTTCCGCTTAAAATATCTACAGGCACCTCGGCAATACCCCCATAGTTAGTCCTTTGGGGGTTTCCAAGCCAGACTGAACATCTGGATTTTGCAACAAATCCTAAAGGTCACCAAGATTCAAAGGAGTAGAAGTAGACGGATAGATGGGCATGTGACAACGCACAGTCACCAAGACAAACTGCTCCTGCTGGCCTGGCCCAGCCTCTGGAAGCTTCCACACATTGAGATAGATGCACTGTTATGTAGAAGGATTGTTACATAGCTTTGAAAAAAATCAGCATTTCCTTTTCGTTCTCTCGCATTTGGCATTTTGGAGCCTGCTGTCAGGATTCACACCGATTTTTGGCTTGGTTTCTAGAGGGTTTTTCTTTTTTTTCCCCCCTACTACAGTTGAGCTTAAAGAAAAATAGCACAAAGAAATTGTTAAGAAGAAAGGAAATCATTCTCCAGATGGTTTTGAAGAACTCGAAATTGACCCAGAGCCCACGAAAAGGCCTTTTATTTATAGAACTTTGAGGGAAGCGGTATTCCTTTTATTTGGTCAGAAAAGCAACAACTGAAACTGTTCTGAACATCCAGTAAGAATGCACTCTGGTGTGTGTGAGTGTGTGCGCGCACTTGTGTATGTGTGAATAGGTGATACACACACACGCATATATGCCCTCTCCTAGGAACCATAGAATCTGTGAAGGATACCGACTTACAATCTTCAAATTTGCTAACTTCTCTGATGATAACGGGCCTCTAAAAACACTGAGAAATGGTAGAACTCAGTCTCCCAGTGGTAGAAAGTTTCTGACAGGTCCACTTAGGGAAACATAGACTTTCCTTCACAGTATTGAAAATACAGAGTTGTTGAACCCTTACATGGCGTACCTGAAACTAATTTAATACTGTGTGTTATCTCTACTGGAATTAACACTTAAAAAATTTAAACATAAAAAAAAGAAATAAAATATGTCAAGGTAGATGAAGTCTTGGGTGATGTGGGAATGTGGGAAAGGGCAGCCCGGCAGGTGGTGGGCAGCCGAGGAGGCTGTAGGTATGATACATTCGTGCTTATAGATCACGGAAACTATGCTCAAATAAATGCCAGCAAAACAATAAGGAAAAGGGGTTATTAGGTTTCTGGGGCAATAAAGGAAGCAGGGCAGTGTGGAAGGGCCAGGGCCTGAGACCTGGAACTCAGCACAGTCCCGAGTGCTTATCCATCCCTCCTTTATACCAGACAGC
The DNA here is from genome assembly GCA_004023965.1 of Spilogale gracilis. Classification (NCBI taxonomy): domain Eukaryota; kingdom Metazoa; phylum Chordata; class Mammalia; order Carnivora; family Mephitidae; genus Spilogale; species Spilogale gracilis. Next base: position 15,586 of record PITA01011392.1, on the reverse strand, counting down.
CTGCTTTCGACTCCGTGGTACACGCATCTCCTGAAGGCAGAGAATGTGCTCAAAGTTGGTGTCTAAGCACCAAAAGTACATGGTCCTTCCTGTCGGTTCCAGTTAGGATAAACCTCAGATAAGCAATCCGACGAGTTCGGCTTGGGTCACGCATTCCTTCCTTGACCAGTCACTGGGTCCAAGCCAATCATGCTGCCATGCCTGCTTCCCCAGCGTCAAAGTCTGCACAAAAATAAGTAACAGTGGGAGGAGGGGAAGTTGTGGGAGACAGTGGGGTCAGTGTGCCGCAGGGATGAGCACGATGTCCACCATGGCAGCGACAGCAGGCTTAACCTGTTGGGTTGGCTTTTGTTTGCCACACTTACTATTGCAAATAATATACGTTTCAAAGATGAGGCACACATTTTTAAAGTTGGGGACAGCTTCTCATTGCATTTCTGGTGGCATGCAAAGAGCTCACCACAGCCTACAGACGCCTCATGAGGTGGCATGCTGCCTCCCAACCTGTCCCGGTGTCTTTCCTCTGTACGATCACAACCCTCTTTTCCAGGCCCCTGAGCACAGCAGGTTCTTGCCCTCCTTTCTCTCTTGCTGCCTGAGACCTTGTCGTATTTTAGGACTCCTGTCCTCAGAGAAAGTTTCCCAGAACCCTCTGTTTAAGTAAGCCTTGCTTTGTTTAGTTTTTTATGCTACTTCATCAGGCTGGGTTAATATGCTTATTTGCTTGTGTATTTGTTCATTGGGCCTAATAGACCATAAGCTTAGTAAGGGTAGGTACCCTGTCTGGTTCTCTCATCGCCCTGTCCCCAGCATCTGTGAATGCCCCCACCTGTAGTAGGGGCTCATAAGTATTCACTGAATGAGGAGATGAATGATGGAGAATGGATACATTTGCCAGTGGAATGCAGCGGCAAGCAAGGAATAAAAAGGGAAAATGAAATCCAGACTGAAATGGAAGAAGGGGGATTCTGAGAGAATCTTGATGGGCAGTGCAGGGCGCACACAGGGCTCCTTTGCTCATAACACCAGGGGGCGCCATTTGCACAGACTATAAGGCTATTGGGGTGTAGACCGTATCCTCCCAGTTTGGTCCATGCCACCTTAGGAAAAGATAAATCCGTTCTAGAAAGTTACACACTTTCTGAGCTATTTCAAACTGGAGATCAGTGCTTAAATCATCTGTGGTGAAGGACTGGTTTTGTAAAATGATTTCCAAACTGTTGCTCACCAAAACTTTTATAAACTATAACAAAAATGAATTGTTAAAAAAGAAACAGAAGACATACAAGATAAAAAGCCCAAACTTGTAAATAGGTTGAACAGACATAAAATCACTCTGTCCTATTATTGTAAAAATATACAAACACTTTTAACTTCTGTACTTACCGCATTGCACACCTACACTGGTTTATAGGTCAATACTGGTCTGCGAGCCACACTCAAGCATTGCTACTTTCAGGAACTCAAGTCTAAGTGAAAGACAAGTGACAAGGTCATGTGCTAGTTAACACCCTGCATGGAATTCTCCTAGTAACCCTGTGAGAAGAGCAAGACCAAGAGTGAGGTGTAAGGGCAGGGCCCGAAACTGTTTTTATTCAATTTTGAAATGTGTTCACCATGCAGTTCTTTTGCATTAATTTTGATCTTTAAAAAATGTGATGTTAAAATAATATTTTCTTGATTACTGATTTTTTGGTGCCCCCTGGAATTTTTTGGTCCAAAGCGAAGTCTTTATTCACCTCTCTGTGGCCCTGGCCTTGAGGAAGGGCAAAGACTGTTGTATATGCAGAAAACTAGGCTAAGAGTGGTTAAGTGTTCAGTAGGTGAATAAGTGGCTGACACCTGTGATGGGTCTACCCCAAAGCTATGTCCTTTTCCTCGTACCACACTGGGCATCCACCAGCCACTCATCCATCCGCTAGCAATGCCATCTGAGATCGATGTGCTATGTGTATATCTAGGAATGAGTAAGTTAGGAGCAGTGAGCAGGGGCCAGGTGAGAGACAGCATAGAATATAAAGTTGAGGAATATGGATTTTATCTGGAGTTACTGGGGCATTCAGTAACAGTGACATGGTCCGAGTTAACGTTTGGAAAGTTCACTCTGAGTGCAAGGGGGTGATCTGGTAGACTGGAGTGGGCCGAACTGGAGACAGGTGTCCAGTTAATGGAAGGTTGCAGCAATCCAGGGGAGAGACCAGTAAGAAAGTGAAGCTTTGGAGAGGGTTCCCATGACTGACATTTTCAGGTTCGAGAGAAGAATGCAATCAGCCAGCTACTCCCCGTCTGCGCTCCACTGTGCTCACGAGGATAAGGAAAGACATAGCACAGGTCGATTGGAGAAGCCAAGCAATATATAGCTGCACATAGGGAGTGAGGAGGGATAAGGAGAAAACAGTGAGAATCTGGAGTGTAGAAAACGGGTGCAAGGAGACATGGCAATACAAGAAACTGGTAAAGGAGAGAGCAGAAGGCAGGCAGCATCTGCGTGCTCAAGGACAGGAGGAAGGAGGAAGGCGGGAGTAGGCGGAAACAGCAGTCAAATTCGCAGCAGCACTAAAATTGTCCCTGCCACTTGGCAGGAGTCAGTTCAGATGTCCCAGATCCAAGAGCCAGGCTCTTTTTCTCATTCATGCAACTGCACAAGGAACAAGACGTTGAGACTCATGGACCAAAGGATCCCTTGGTAAATATCACATCTATCCTCCGGGGTGTTTTAAGCCCTCCAAGCTTTGTTTATCAAAGTGATGACAATGACAAAGAGTTCTTTCTGCCAGAGTGAACTATAAGAAATTTTGTCTGTCTGATAAAAAAAAAAAGTTCATAAAGCACAGTTCAAACAGGCACCATGCAGTTTAGGAAAATTAATTTAGAATCAAAATCAATACATAAATGGATACTACAGTTCAATCTTTAGAGACCTGAAATGGCACTCTATCCATTACTGACCATTTTGTGATGGAAAAAAGAGGCCCCTGACACTATGGACGACTTCATAATCCTCTCAGCTTTTCCCACTCGATTATTATTTATTTTTGTAATTGTTGTGCATATGCAATATGCAATTGTTGATTTAAAAATCCTAGAAGGCAGGAGGGCAGGAATTATTATTCCCATTTTGTGGAAGTGAAAACTGAGGCTAGTGCTCTGCTGGGATTTGCCCAAGGTCACATGTATGCTAAGTATCCGAGCTGACCCAGGAGCCCAGCTGTCTAACAAAGAGTATTCTTTCCACCATCCCACTCTAAGCAGCCTGTGTTGTGTGGCTTTTCTGGGAATGGAATGTGATGACCATTTCATCATCTTCTCCCAAAGATCTGCTCAAGGATCATTGTGAACCATACTCCAAGTGTCTCTTGTAGGAAGTAGTGGCAGAGCCATGGACTTGGAGTCAAAAGGCTTAGATGCTCCCACAGGGCAACTTACCAAGACATTGAACCCTGGGGGTCTCTGTTTCCCTAGCTGAAAACTGGTGGCAGCTGTCCGTATTTGTTGTAAGGTATAATTGTCCAGTAGGAAGGGGATGGATGGAGGGATGGAACACAGGGTCCAGCAAATGTGATTGGAGGAAAAACAGAAAAAGAATCTCAGGGTATTTGGGGTCCCTAAGGGGGATCAGACCCCACTAGGATGCATGAATATGGAAGAGGGCATGGAGAAATAAGTTACAATTAGCATAAGTCCCATAAGTGTCTGGAAGACAGAAGAAAAGTTCACTCCTTGAGGGCTCACTATGTGCTGAGGACTGTGCAAGACACTTTGGGGGTACACTATTGTTTCCATGACTGTTTTGACCACTTCCTATGTGCTGAGCACTGTTGTGGCTGTTGGGGATACCCAAGGGAGGAGACATAGATCCAATGGCTCCAGGGGCTCACCTCCTCCCTTTAATGGTTTAACAAGGAGAGTTAGCTCACTGGCACCAAGGCAGACTTTGTAATGAGGATACTTCTCTACCTGGTTGCCCACTCCACACGCTGAAAACTCTGTAGAGCTTCGAGGTAGTAGCAGCTTTCTTTGGACCAGAGCCATGGTGCAGCTGACCTAGGCACTGTGCTCTGGGATAATGAACCTTGAACATTCGTGTATATTCGACTCCCCTTCCGCTTATAATGCTTACCCAGTATGCGCCAGTTTATACCACACGATGTTGGTGGCTCTCAGGGCCTTCGCCACAGAACACAAAGACGCTATTCTCATGACACTGACATTCCTGCGGATGGGGCAGACAATGAACAATGAAATAAAATAGACTCTGTCATTGATTCCTTGACCACAAGTGCTCAGGTTTGAATCCACAGGAAACCCGGGTCTCACTTCCAACCATGGCTGACACCCTCCCCTGCAAGGGCGCTCTCAGCTACTCTTGTGCCTTCCACGACCACCTACAGGCTGGATGCATCCTTTATCAGCAGCCTGCATCTCCCTTCTGAGCACCAGACTCATCCCTGCAGCTGCTTCCCAGAAGTCTCCACATGCGTTGAAGCTCTGTAAACGCCTCCTTCTTCACCGTCTTCAGCCTTCCCTGACACAGGCACCATCAATCTTGCCACTCCAGGCTACAAACCAGGAAACAGTCAGCCTCCATCTTGTCCTCATTATCTTCCTACCGCCAATCTATCACCATGTCCCACACCCCCAGTCTCGCATTTTCGGCCCCTTCATCTCTCTCCACGCCCGGTCTGCGTTGGATCCAGCCCCAGGATCTGAGCTCCTGCTCTCCATGCTGCTAACCACTCCCCCTGCAGTGACCCTTCCCTGTAGGCCTCCCTCCACCTGCACCACAGTGGTCTCCTCTGAGGACACATTGAAGGAGATTGCTCTCCACTTTTCAGAAACTTGTAGGAAATGGGCCCAAGTCCCAAATGTATCTCCACTCTCCCTCTCCCACCTCCTTTCCAGCTCCTCTCCCTAGAAGTGGCCTGTGCTCTGGCGCCACCAACCTTTACACCAATCTCCAAACATAACTTGCATTTGAGATAGTCAAGTCTACAGACCCTTCCTAGGCACCCTGCCCCCTCATCAACCTGAAGAACCTAGCCATCTACCGAGACCGACCTGCATGTGACTTCATCTAAAATGCCTTCCCAACTTCCCCAGCTAGAGAGAACAGGTTCTCCAAACGCTTAGAAAGATATATCTTGTTTATTCTTTTCTTTTCTTTTCTTTTTTCTTTTTTCTTTTCTTTTCTTTTCTCTTCTTAAGATTTTATTTATTTATTTGAGAGAGAAAGTAAGAGAGGGCATGAGAGGGGAGAAGGTCAGAGGGAGAAGCAGACTCCCTGTGGAACTGGGAGCCTGATGTGGGGCTTGATTCTGGGACTCCAGAATCATGACCTGAGCCAAAAGCAGTTGCTTAACCAACTGAGCCACCTAGGTGCCCAGTGTTGTTGTTGTGTTTTTTTTTTTTTAATATGCCTATTTTCCCACTAGACTGTGAATGCCTTAAAGAGCTTTCCATATGCTTGAGGCTTAGAAATTGATACATAATATTAATAAAAATAACAATAAATGATAACAAGATCTATCATTGCATAGCACTTACAATGTTCCCAGTGGTAAGTTTGTGTCTATGAATGTGTCTTCACAATATTCACAAGAATCCTGTGAGGTAAATGCTATCATTTTTCCCATTTTATGGATGAAGACAGAAGAAAATATGTTAACTGACTAGGTAAATATCACATAGCTAGTACGTGGCAAACCTGGATTTTGAACTTTGGACCAGAATCCTGGGTATTTTCCACTAAGCTTGACTGTGTTGCAAAGGACACTCCACAAACTTTGGATACAGCTGGTTGATGGACTGCAGCTCATCTAACTTTGACCACTTCCAGAAGGTACCTTCTCCAGATACTGTCACACTGGGGGTAGGGCTTCAACATCTGGATCTGGGGACTGGGGTAACACAATTCAGTCCACAATGCTTTTCTGATCCAGAGAGTGGGCATAATAGAATATTTGGGAAAATAAGGTACAATTCAATAAGGATATATATGTGTGTGTCTGTGTATATATATATATTTGGCTTTGAGTAGATTAGTTCCCATCCTACTGAGGAAGTTCTTGCATGAGTTTTATCACTCCCTGAACAGTTCTGAGCAATAGAAGGGGAGGCATTACTATGAAGTTTTAAAACTCGTACTACTTTGAAATGATCACGTAAGAACTGTCACAGGAGGATGTAGCAAGACGGCGATTTCCCCTTGTTTTACTCCACAGGACTGAAGAGGGAGTTGAAGGAGATTAATTACATTCCCTGCTAATCAATGCAAAGACATATTTTTCTGCTTCTCCATCTCATAATTTTTATTTCATCTAGTTTGGGCTTTTTTAGGGTTGCCAGATGTCCCAGTTTCAGTGGGACAATCCTGCGTTTTGAAGGTATGTCCCATCTGCTCTTGAAAATATTTCTGTTCACTGCTCTCTCGTGGACTGTAGGGTTTTTAGAACTGCCAGCCAGAGTACGGCTGCTGGAGAGAGGATGATAAATTATTGTAACACTATAAAAAATTACTCACATCTACCAGCACCCCACCTTAGTAATGCTGTGAATTAATTCTGCAGGAATCTTTGTCATGAAAGGTGAATCTCCAAGGTGCCATATGGGAATTTGAAGCTCTTTCCACAGTGGCTTCAAGAAGACAGAAGATGTAGGCAGGGCAGGTAAGATGCAGGGAACAATTCCTGGACTTGCCATTGGAACACCTGGCTCTGTCATTTTCACCAGAAGAGTAACTTTGGGCAGTTAGTAAAGAAAGAAACCATATTTTGAGCACCTACTGCCTACCTGACTTGATGCATTGCTATGGTAATGTTGGAATGCCTTGATTTAATGCCCATTGTATAGGTGAGAATGTCAAGGCTCAGATGCACCAAATCCAGAACTCCACGGTGTCAAACTCTATGCTCTTTTCCTGACAAATGACCCATTTTCTTCATCTATTAAGCAGGGATATCATCACCTATATCTTGCAAGATCTGAATGTGGAAGTTGATGAACAGATCATCTAAAAGTTAGCTCCAGGGTTCCTATAAACTGGGGTTTGGGAACTTGTCGGCTAAGGTCTTGTCTGTGAGAGGCTTGAAAAGGACAAGTTCCACCAAGCAAAGCTTCTCAGTGCTGGTCTGGGTCCTTTGGAACTCGGCCTCAGATTGGATGTCAAGGCCGGCACTGCCCGAGATAAAGTCTGCCATGTCAGGTCCATGGGGCCACCTCCTGCTCATCTTTTGTATTCTTACATCCGTCCTTTCTCCTCGCTGAGGCACTGAAACCCATGCCTCAATTCAGCTATCACGGGAACTCAGCCACTCACAACATTATGAACAGCCATCGCGACTTACTGCGAGGGAGCTTAGCGTATTTATTTTAACGGAACAAGGCTCTAGCCACAGAGGCCGGGCTGGGCAAACACGGAGGGTGGTTGCTGTCCCAGGTCAATCCTGGGGGAGAGGTGTTGCAGGGGCTGCCGCCTCACCACGGCGTGATGCTCTAACATGCCCTGCATTGTTTCCATCAAACCAATAGCTGGATGTTTTGGCCAGGCCCTTGGCTTTCTTATCGTCATCCTCGGTAGAAAAGCCTCAATGGAAAGAAAGTCAATAATCTCCAATGTATTTGTCAGTGTATCTAAGGAACAAATGTGCAAGTGGCAGAGAGATCCTAAAATACTGCTGGCCCGTCAGCTGTCATCACTTTGGATGTCTTGCTGGCAGCGCGTCACACAGCCTACTCATTTTCTTGTTTTCCTCCTCCTGCCCTTCAGAAGGCATTTTCTCCCAGGAACAATGAGCATCTTTTTCTTAGATTTCAGTTCCTTGCATTCGTATCCTTCCACACCTCTCTCTGTCCTTTGTGTGGGGTTAAGAGTTTTCACCCCACGAACCATAGAACTGCTTCAGAGGGTCAGTAAAGCCCTTGCAATTTGTTTGAAAGTGCAGGTACATAGGTGTTCCTCAGAGTCTCAAAGGGCATCTAGGCATCTAGGACGTCATAGTGATTAAAAGCTAATGCGCTACTATAGCCCTTTCCCTGGGGCTGTAGGGCCAAACCCAGCAGCCTGGGTGGGAGGTAGGGATCCCAGCCCATGTTCTATTGATAGAAGGAAACAGTTATTTCTAATCCTAATTCCCTATATTACAACAAGGAAATGACTACAGCCCCAGATGCCTCTGTTTCTCAGCTATAAAATGGACTCAGTCTGTCTCTCACTGACCTGATGGCCCCTTGTTTCCCATGCAGCACCGGCTTGGGGCTGTGAACTTACTTACTGGTTCTGTATACGCCACACCCTCATGGCCTGGGATGATGTCACGTTAGGATTCTCTACTCCTGATCTCTACTACCTGGCCCACCACCCTGCACAGTGGTGTCGTCTTCACGTGCCCCGGTGTCCCCTCTGTGTGCAATGTCCTGGGGAGCGGTGGCCATGACTTACTCTTTCCGCCCCAGTGGCCAGCAATGGAAATGAAGGAAGGAAGGGATTCATGAAGTAGTTGGTAGGGTTCAGCGCATCTGCATGTCCACACACCCTGCCACCTTGCTATAGAGAGAGAGAACAAATGAGCCCTGCAGAGCATGTGTTTCTAATGGCACAGAGAAGGCGGGGCTGTGTGGGCAACCTCACTGCCTTCCGGCTTCTAGTGGGTAGAAGCAACTGCAGCCTTTTTTCCTGAGGTCAGAAAAGGGTGTGGAGGGCTGATTTCCTCGACTGTCCTCTGGGTGGCGCTGTGCAGAAGCGTCGGTGATACAGCAGGGGGCTGTCTGGGCTCTTCAAAACTCATTCCTCCGGACTGGTCCCCCAGGTGGGGCTTCTGCTGTCGGCTGGGCATTGCCTTTGCCAGGGGTTTATATGAGGCGGTGTCTGGCAAGTATGAGGTTCTCGTCCAGATTTCTCTGGAGAGAGCGTTGTTTCAAAGACAGGAAGTAGTGTCTGGGTGCCCAACGTGCTTATCACTTCTCACACAAAGCAAGGGGCTCAGAATGGCTGGGATAGGGGTTTTTAGTTACTCTTTCCTCCTTGACTGTTAGCTTTTAATTACAGAAGCAATGCATGCTTTTGTAGATTATTTAAAAAAACATATAAACAAAAAGAAATGTTTGAAAGTCACCTGAAATCACACCACCCACAGATAACCATGGTTAACATTTAGAGCATGTCCTTAAAAAGATCCTGTTTGGTAACTTGCTTTTCGTACCTGAACAATATAGCAAGAGCATTTTCTGGGCTAGTAACCACATATAAATCATTTTTAATGTTACATAATATTACAGTATTTCATTTATAGAGGGACCATAGTTTAACCAATTAAATTTATTGTGGGCATTAAAGTTCTTCACATACATGTGCTTTCTCTCTCTCTCTCTCTCTCTCTCTCTCTCTCTCTCTCTTTCTGTCTCTATGCCTCTTTGTCTCTCTGTCTTTGGCCCCCTCTCCCTCTCTCCCTTTCCTTCTTCCTACTCTTCCTCCCTCCCTTTTTAAGTATCTTTGGCTTTTATGGCCAATGCCACTGTCACATTGTGGGTAACACCGGCACCTTCTTAGGATTTGTCCAGTGATTTTGTAAAGTATAAATTCCTAGAAATAGTCTGTCTGGGACAAAGGATATATAGTTACAGTTTGTAGTTCTTATTGTTCTCTGGAAAGGTTGCCCGTTTCAATCGCATCACCAGTGAGCAAGAGGGAAAGAGGGACCTCCCTAAAGAGAAGTCTTCTGACAATCTGTCCTGCTATTCGTCTAGCCAACGCTACATTCTAGGGAGGCAAAGGAACCGTGGCTGCAGAATACCTTCACAGAGGGGCTGGTGATTCTGTCTTGTTCTAACAGAGCAGTCTGGATACAAGCCTCTTCATCCTCTCTGTTCTTACCTCTTGGGCTTGGGAACCTAGACATTTACTGGAACTACCTCAGTATTCACCAAGAAGGGAAATATGGGCAAAGTGGTAGTGAGGCTGCAAGGGGTGGGTAATGTAAATTGAGTGTCAACCCCATTATCTCCTCATCTTTCTCTGGGACAATGATAATGACTGCCTCTTCCTCCTTGCACATTGACTTCCCCAGGTATGGGCATTGAACGAGTAATTGGGACCTCATGCTTTGCCTAGGGCAGGTAATGAGCAACCCCAAAACATTCATAGGCAAAACTTTGGAACCTGCCCCATTGCAACAGAAGAAAATGGAGAAAAGGTGTGCCTGGTCAGAGCTGAAATTCCATATGACCATGAGGTGAAGGTCATAAAAGAGAGCACCAAAAGCCACAGCTAAAGGCCAAGAAGTAAAAAGAGACAGAAAAGTTGCCAAAGGATACCAGAGGCAGTAATCTGAATTGGAAACAGAATTCAGAAACTGAAGCCGTGAGTCCAGGAGCAAGGACAGGTGGTCAGAGGGCCTGGACACAGTCGAGGTGTGTCTTGTTGCTTTGAATTTTCTTTGATCAGCCGGTATGAACACGAATGTATCACACAGAGCTCCCCTCTTCTCAACAAACTCACAAGTCTCCTGCCCAAAGTCCCAAGGGCAGAGCAAACTGGCTGATACATACAGCTGGATCTTCCAAGTGTGCAATATTATGGTTATTATAAAATGCCAAGCAATAGAAATGACTTCTGGCAGCCAGGGTGGAAGGGAATATTCCATAGAATTAGACAAAAACTATCAAGGAAGAAAGGTACCAGGCTAGGGCCTAGAGACACCAAATGCAAACACCCCCTCCCATTTCTGCAACTCTGCTCCACTCCACTGGCAGCAGGAAAAGGCCCAGAGTCAGAAACCCAGCACAAGGTCTAGCCGGCATTTGAGCCCCATGTGCTGGGGACGAGATGGGGATGGGGATGGGTAGGGAAAGACCACACCCTTGTATACCCTGCCAGGTGTTCGCCATAGGAATATATATGTTCCACAATTAAAAAAAAAATACTAATTAAATTTGTTTCCCAAGTTGTTTTCATAGAATTTTGTATGCTGTAACAATACAATGTTGGGTGAAAAGAAAGCAGAATATAAAATTATGTGTAGGGTATAATTTCAACTCTGTAAAAATGTTTTTACACACATACATACACACAAAGGTATTAGAAGGAAATAGACCCATATTTTGATGGTGTTAAGGGAAATTTTGAACTTTGATCTGTTTTATCAGCTGATATTGGCCATTCTCTATCATTGATTCTAAGTCTCCAGTTTAAGGAGGTAGGAAGCAGCCAGCCCTCTACCACTAGCTTCATAAGACCTGAGTGGAGGCCAGGCGGGAGCATCAGTGGGGTCCCGGGAATGAAAGAAGAGGCCACAGCACCAAGCAGAAAAGTCACATCCTGAGCCAAACACCAGTGAGAACTATTGTCTCTTCTGTAGCTTTCTCGCATTTCTTCCTTTTGTTCTCTCTGCTTCCTCAGTAATATTTTCCCTTGTTACACTGTGTCCTTTCATGATCAAGGTAGCCAATGAGCTAATCCATCACAGTGAAGTGGGTGTGGCAAACCATGTCAGCAAGGATATAATGATTGCATTTAGGTTAATTGAAGAGTAAACAGCACATAGTTCTTATCCCATGATGCAGATTTAGCTATTTTCATGTCATCTCTGTTTGTAATTTACTGGTTGGAAAACACCTCCAAGTATCGTTAAAAAGAGATACCCTAACTGGGGGGAGCAACTTTGCGATGAGGCAGTCTGGATGGAGCAGAGGAGATCAGGCATAATGAGCAAGGAGATGGGTTTGGTCCCAGCACCCACCCACCCTTACCAGATTGCAGGCTGTGTGACGTGGGCTCAGTCACGTATCCTCTCTGGGCCTCAGTTTTCTCATTTGTTAAATGCAGGTGTCCTCCGCATCCTCTAGGTAAGTAAAAATGATACAGAATGAGTGCTGCCATGCCCAGCACCAGGAAGAGAGTTGCTATTTGCTCCCCTTCACCCACATCTCCTCAATTTCCAAACCAGGTTAATGCAGTTATTATTCCTAAGAAGGTGCCCTCTGTTAATGCGGAGGCCACTGGCACAGAGCCTGGAAATGTGAGCCATTCTTGCCTCCCTTCATGCCTCTACCTGCACCAGGTCTTTCTTTCTTTCCATGAAAATCGTTGTGAATCTCCCCCCCTCAGCCTGAAGCTTTAACTTTGCTAAGTACCGTATCTGTTCCCTTATTAGTCCAAGCTGGGTGCCAGGACTTTCATATCTCAGCCATTTAGAATGCCTTTTAGAAGAAATTAGTGTTCAGAAATACCATCACTTAATGTGAATATTTTTTTACTTGATAATAGTAAAAAGAGACAAAGCTGTTGTTGCTCATAAAATGTATACTCCATGAACTCCGAATTTCCAAAGGTGAATTTTTCTGGTTTGAATAGCCATATCCAGTAATTTATCTTTTTTTTTAGTGATTCCTTCTTTAAAAAAAAAATATTTATTTATTTGACAGAGAGAGAGATCACAATAGGCAGAGAGGCAGTCAGAGAAAGAGGGGGAATCAGGCTCTCTGCTTGGGCCTCTATCCCAGGACCCCGAGATCATGACCTGAGCCGAAGACAGAGGCTTTAACCCTCTGAGCCACCCAGGCACCCCGATTCTTTATTTCTGTGAAGCCTTCTGTTTGACCATTAAGCTAGATCAGACAAGATTTTTATTCTTCCTTTTTCCTCCAGAGATTCCAGCCTCTAGGAATTTCTAAATCTATTTGATAAACACCTGAAATATAAATATCCTGTGTGAGCTATAGTTCCATAAAATAATTTTTAATATAACAGTTGATAAAGCAACCCTTAGCAAATCCCTTTGCCTGCGGATGTGCTCAGAGCTCGCCTTGCCTAGGTGGCCCGGAAGAGAATCTTCCAAGGGGGAACTGGCCATTCGCAGAACACTGACAAATTCTCATAACACTGATAAGCTCCACAACAGTATCACCATATCAAATACTTTCAAAGAACGATGGAGGCTGTGCCTTCAAGAGATCTCTTGCAATTGTGAAGACCCAAGGCAGAGCCCCGCTAGCCCCCACTACCCACTGCCACTTTCTCCCAAGTTTGATTTCCTCCTGAGTTACCATTGTCAAGTCCACTCAGAGTGGAGAAGACCCCAAAACACTTAGAATTTTTGAAGGCTCCAGTATATTTGAAAAAATAAAAGTCAAAACAGGGTCACAAAAAATGATGCTATTTTGAAATATTTACCTTTAACAGATGGTGTTTCATACCAGAAATACAATGTCATGCAATCATGTTCACAAACATGGGGTGGTAATGAAAGTAATACTGGCTTCCATTCACCGAGTGATTTCTATGCTATGCCTGGTTCGATGTGTCTTTCATACCTTATGTCGTTTAGTTTTTCCCCCCACAACCTGATGAAGTAGATTCTGTTATTCCAAAGACAAAGAAATTGGGACACAGATATGTTCCGTAGGTTGCCTGAGGAGAAAGGGAATAGAGATAGATTGACAGTTTTCTGCAAGGCCTTCCTTAACGGCCTATCCCGTTAGTGGCCTTTTGAGACCCTGTGGGTTGCCTCAGTTATAGCCAGAGACATGAGGCTAAATCTGGGATCTTTGGGAATGTGAGACCTTGGGTACTGGCAATAATCAAGATGACACTATGCACGAACGCCAGGACCTAACATACTCACCAGGCCCATGGCCTCATGGACGGTGCACTGCTGTTGGCCAATCTCAGCTTAGACATAGGGTTCCTCTTTTTCTGGTTGGCAGTAAATGCTCCTGAATGTCTTTGTCTTCTAAAAGTAGGAATGAAACCTCAGGCTCAGGGATTTCCTTAGCTTCAAACATCACTCCCAGACTAAGAACTGGAGCAGGGCTAGAAGTCCAGGGAAGTCGCCTTCACTGCCCTGCCTTTGTCCTCACCCCCTGGAGAGAATGGGCTCTTCCTGGGCACCTCTGCTACATCACCTTCACTGCTCCGCCTTTGTCCTCACCCCCTGGAGAGAATGGGCTCTTCCCAGGCACCTCCGCTACATCTCAAGGTTTCTCAGCAATGTGAGTGAGCAGAACGTGGAATCAGATGGCCTGATTCTTTGTGCCTTTGAACAAGAGAAGGAGCAAGAGAGAAAGGAGGATAACATGTGTGTATTTTCACTTCTACTATCCCATCCACTTCTCCATGTACTTGGGTCTGGCTTCTGGTCCCTCTGGTTATGGGCGTGGCGTCTATGCTCTTTAATCTAATAAATCACATACCCATTCTATTGTACCTGCTAGTTGTTTTTGGCATTACTGTCCATTTCTTCTTCCTAAAAGAACCTCTTCCTTTTGTGTCCATTCGCAACACAGGGCAGGTATTCCTCTCACCTCTAGGTCCCCTCTTCTCAGTCCCACAGGCAAGACTATCTTCTGCAAAGAGTGACCACTGGCCTCTTCCCTCTCCCTTTTCTCTTTGTTTGGTCCATGGTCAAGACTTCAATCACCAGTGATACGCAGGTGACCTCAGACCAGACATTTCCTTTGGTCTCTAAATGCATGTGTCCAAAAGATTACTTATTACAGCTCTTTTGCGATATCTCAAAGGCATTTTGGATTCAACTTTTTGTGTGCTTCTGAAATCAAACTTATGATCTTCCCACCATGAACTTGGTCTTTTTCTGTGTTTCCTTCGTCAGCGAATAGCCAGAATTCACCATGTTCCTTCCCCTTTCAAGATGCTTGGCATATGACACTCTCTCTTCCATGTTAATATGTGTTATATAGATACTTACAATGCATAAACATATGTGTGCATTTTTAACAGTTGTCAAATATATAGAAATGAATCCCATTTTATCGCTTGCCAAATTTCAGAGTCTTAATGGCCATTTTCATTTATGGACTGAAGTAAATAAAAATCACTTATTACAAAGAAATGGACTTGGTGTTAAATTCTGCACAAGTAAAATATTTAACTCAGTGCACACTGCAATTCTCTCCATTACAATTATTGTAATTACAGCCTAAATTGTAGTCCGCATTACAGACAATTGGTTGACTTTTCCTTTTCTTTCTTGTTTCTCCATTCAGTGGACAGCTGCTTACATTGATTTTTTTTTTTTTGAGGGACTATTAGCCATAATTTTACTGTTGCCACAGGTCAGCCATTAGTCTACTTCCTAATTTAAACATGATGATTAGAAGGGACTACGTATGCTGATCTATTTTAATTGAAATAGAAACATGTGATTAAAAGATTCCAGGGGCCCCACTTCTCATTTTCATCCAGATGTAACCCTCAAGTGCAACTTCATCTCTCCAAACGCTTTCTAAATATTTATCTTACCATTTACCTTCACCTTCCGTACCCAGGACTGTCTATATAATTTGCAAGGTCTATGCAAAATGAAAATTGTCAGGGGCAGCGTGATCCGCATTCCCCCCCTCCCCCGCCATGCTGCAAGCCACCAAAAAACTATGGTGGAGGTACCCATGAATGTACCCTGTGGGCCGGGGGAATATGTCCTTTGTGTCCCTGGGACGTGCACCTGGACAAGTGCTCATCCAAGGTGTGAGAGCCATGCCAATCCTTATGAAGCTTGATAATTGTAGGATTGTGGGGGCACAACATACTTACTTTAAAACTTAGTAAAACCTTTACTAACATAAATAGCTTAGA
>PITA01011391.1:0-66942 GCA_004023965.1 Spilogale gracilis | reverse complement strand
TCGCATGGTCTCACTTACTTGCGGTGCATGAGGGGCAAACTGGAGGACAGTGGCAGAAGGAAAGCAAATGGGAACTAGCGTAATCTAGGGAGGGAAACGAAACAACAGAGACTTTGAACACAGAAACAAACTGAGGGACTTGGAGGGAGGGGGGTGGAGGGATGGGAGAGCCTGGTGGTGGGTACTGGGGACACCTAAAGCGTGGAGCACTGGGTGTGGGGAATGGGGAATGAACCTTGAAACACTGGAAAAAAAAATTTTTAGTAACAATAAAAAAAAAAAAAAAAAGGCTGGTCGGGGTAGGGGAGGGAGGGACAAGAATAAAATGCAATGGTTGACCTACAGCATGCCCGTGTTTTGGTGGCAGTATTTTTATCATTTTTTTACATTTTTATAATCTGTTAACTGAAGCCCTGGGGGCAGATATGTTTCTGCATTCAGAAGTTTTTGGATTTTAGAAAGACAATATGGCACACATACATGTAACCATCCCCCAAGGTTCTGGATGGCACCCAGTAAACCAACATTAAAATTTCTGCAGGAGGTGCTACTGGGAGGCTCAGTTGGTTGAGCATCCAATTCTTGGTTTTGACTCAGGTCATGATCCCGGAGCCCTGCTTGGCGGGAGGCCTGCCTCTCCCTCTCTCACTCCCCCTGCTTGTGTTCCCTCTCTAGCTGTGTTTCTCTCTGTCAAATAGATAAAATCTTAAAAAAAAAAAAAAAAAAAAAGGAAAAACCTTTCTGTTTCTGTGTTTTTACATTTCTGCAGTATAATGGCGACTGGTAGATCCAGAACGTAGCCCGCGGGCCTGGAGAATCGGGAATGAGAAGGAAAAGGTGGGAGCTTGCAGCCAGTTGGCTCCACTCCAGAACTGGCCCGCCCACTGCCCACCCCCCCAGCCCCGCCAGCTCCAGCAAGCAGACCCCTCCAGCTGCCTTCCCACGGCCCTCTGCCCGGGCTCCCCCAGGCTGCTAGGTTAGCCCTGCCAGCCAATTGTCTCCAGCTCTGGAGGGGAGGAGCAAGTGTCTGTGTTGGACGGGCCTCCACCAGCCTCAGGCAGAGGGCCAGCCATGTCCAGCCCAGAGATCCTGCTCCTCTTGCTGCTGGCAACACCACCCCCTCTGCAGCCCTCCTCGCTGGGACCACCCGACACCCCAGAAGGCAAGGCCACGGTCATGGGCCTTATCCTCTCAGCGCTGGAGAGAGCCACCACCTTCCTGAAGAATAGGCTGCCTGCAATCAACCTGGATGGCGTGGTGGGGTTCCGCGTGCTGGAAGGTGGGTGCACTCTTGTTCCCCTGAACTGGCCACCGGAAAAACAGTTCTCAGCCACACACCTCCCTGCTCTGCTAGGAGGCTTGCTCCTTTTGGAGTCCTCTTGGGGCCCTGCTGTACTCAATTATTTTAGAAGGAAAGAGGATTCAGAAACTACATGGGAAAAGATTTGGAAATTATTATTTTCCTGGGACGAAATGATTCATTTCACAGGGCTGGTCCTGTTATGCCCTGAACAAGATGGGCAGAGGGAGTTTGCCCCTGCAAGGGGCATTTATGGGAGGGTGGCTGTGGACAAAACCGGGAAGCCTGCAGATCAGGCTCCCACTGCACTCCCCCCACTCACAGCCAGAGCCACCTGAAGGCTCCAAGAAAAGAGCCAAGTGTTTGTTCAGCTTTCAGGGATATAAGATCCTCTAGAAGGAGGTGGCAACAGGCCAAGGCAAACAAGGCACCAGCCCACACACACTTCAGTTGCCGGAGCCCCTCTCCTAAGTGACAAAGAGCTGACTTGGTATCAGCCTGGGGCTCTGGCCCCCCTTCCACATCAGCCTGTCCCAGTAGGAGGAGGGGCTCTGGGACAGGTCTGCTTCCATGCCTGGCCTCCCAGTGTCCTCCCCACACTCCTGAGCCCCCAGACGGCATCCTGGAAACCCCCAAGATCCAAGATCCTCACAGGCTAGGACCAAGGTTTCCATTTAAGCCCAGCCCTGTCCTATAATGCCTCTAGAAATGAATAATAATAATAAACCATGGGGCTGGCTTCCCCATTAGGCACAGGACACTTTCAGAGGCCCATGAAAATGTTCTAATTTCTCTATTTTATTTTATTTTATTTTATCTTATCTTATTTGAGAGAGTGCATGAGCAGGGGAGAGCAGGGGAGAGAGACAGAGGGAGAGGGAGATGCAGACTCCCCACTGAGCAAGGAACCTGATGCAGGCCTCAATCCCAGGACCCTGGGATCATGACCTGAGCCGAAGGCAGAGTTCACCGACTGACCCGCCCAGGCACCCTGTTGTGATTTCTGTTAAAGTCAGAAGGAATAAAAATGAACTTTTAAGGGGCGCCTGGGTGGCTCAGTTGGTTAAGCGACTGCCTTCGGCTCAGGTCATGATCCTGGAGACCCGGGATCAAGTCCCACATCGGGCTTCCTGCTCAGCAGGAAGCCTGCTTCTCCCTCTCTCATTCCTCCTGCTTGTGTTCCCTCTCTGGCTGTGTTTCTCTCTGTCAAATAAATAAAATCTTAAAAAAAAAATAACTTTTAAGCCAAAGAGAATGTTCTAAAATATAATATCAACATATCCATCCTTATGCTAACACAGTCATAAGACATACTTTTTAATTTTTTTTACACCAGGTATTATCATGATCTTTTTTTTTTTTTTTTTAATGAAGGGGCCCACAAAGCCATGGCATGTGGCCTGGCAAACGTCAGGCCTGGCCAGATCACCTTTGGACGTGTAATTGCCGAACAGCCCAGAGGGGAAGTGTTCTGTGTCTGCAGGTGGGGATACTGAGGCACAGAGAGTTCAGTAACCTCCCTATGACAGGCAGGGTGTCTAGTACTCAGCCCGCCTGCTCAGCAGCCCTTGAGCGGAGGGTGGGCATTGCACTGACTTTTCTGACCCACCCTAGATGTCAGGCACAGCCCTGGGCTCCGTCTGAACTGCAACTGAATAAACACTCCCCGGAATAAGGCAACAGCCTTTTTCAGCAGCCCTCCCATGGACGGGTCGTTTCCTTATGGAGAGGGAAGGACAGGGCAGGTGGTTCCCTTGGCCTGTGTGCTTTCTGGGGTCCCTGAGATAGTAAAAGATAAAGGTCACTAAGTACCCACTGAGCAATAGCACAAGGTAAATGCTCGTGTGGGGTATTTTGCTGACTTCTCCCCACAAACCTTGACGTAAGTTCATTATGATTATCCCTTTTTTAACCAATGAGGGGGCAGGCTTTAGAGAATGTCCAGGGTCACACAGCAAGCAAGTGTAGGCAGTGGGCCTAGAACCTGCTCAGTCTGACTCAGCGCCCATTGTCTGAGTCATCACGGGGTCGAGGTGGCTGAGAAGGAAGAAAGCGGCGGCCCAACCCAACAACACACAAGAGCTTACATCAGGGCCACCCCCTCCTCTCCTCTCCACAGCTCTACCCCATCCCTTTGCCATAACCTACTGATGTATAACAAATTATCCCCAAACAACTGTGTAAAACAACAAAAAAGTTACCATCTCACCGTTACTGTTTGTCAGGAATCCAAGAAGAGTTGGGCTGGGCGTTTCTGGCTCAGGGTCTCACCGGGATTAGGAGTCAATGTGTCAGCCAGGCCCGTGATCATCTGAAGGCTTGATGGGGGCTGGAGTGGCCGCCCCGTTCATGACCAGTCCTGGCAAGCGAGTGCTGGCAGGTGCCTGGAGGCCTCAGCTACTCACCGTGCCCTCACAACATGGCAGCTGGCTTGCCCAGAGCAAGTGACCTCAGAGAGAGCAGGATAGGAGGCTCAGGGTCTATAACAAGCAAGCTTTGGAGGTCACATGCCATCATTGCCCCCAATTTCTTATTGGTTTCGAGGGTCAGCCCCATACAATGCGGAAAGAAGGCTGTGGAAACTGGTGGGTTGCCACAACGCTCATTGTGAGGCTCCTATGTTCATTCTCAGCCTCCCGGGACAGAGAGAAGAGGTTCACATTCTGGGGGGCGGGGTCCAGTAGCAACAAGATACCCATTGATCTCCAAGATCCTTTCTGCTTGGGGCTAGATAAGTGAACATTGACCCCAAGAGAGAAAAGGGTCCCTCCAGCTGCCTCTGCCAGTCAGGAGGGTGATCCAGAAGGTGGCGGCAGCAGCCACCCAGACAGAGAGAAATACCACCAGGAGGCCAGGTTGGGTGCACCCCACTACCCCACCTTCTGGGTGCCAGGACAGTTCCCCCCTCTGCTGTAGAGCTAAGCCATCTGGAACAAGGCTTCAGAAGCAGATGGCCTAGGTTCAAGGGCAGGGAGAGAGCCAAGACTAGAGAAGTGTTGCAGAGCCCATCACCCCACAAGACTTGCTTAGCACACTCTTAAACCTCATCTGCCCTCCTCGTCAAAGTTCTTACCTGGACTCAGGCCATCTCTCATCCTCTCAGGCATGTGCTGAGGCTTTCCCTCACATCTCCTCTCTTGACCATTTCTTATCTCTCCACCATCACCATTTTCTCCCACCCCCTCCCCTGCAGAACCACTGGTCCAAAAGGGACCTCTTTGTGAAAATGTCCAAAAGGCACCTCTCTGTGAAAATGAGAAAAAGATGTCTCCTTCCTCAAGTCACTTGCCTGCCATCTGCTGGAAAATTATCTTAATACACATACAAACTCATGATAGGAATATAAACTGCCCTTGTGCAGTATACAACCTGCTCAACTGTACACAGCAGCTGTCCACCCAGCATCTGAATTCCTTCCTCATTCCTGTACCGTGAACCTTAGATCTCCCTAATTAATACTTACAGCTAAACTTTATTAGGTGCCTACCTTGCACTGTGGATAATGCTAAGTCCTCTCTATGCTTTAATTCATTCAATCCATACACCTCCCTACTCCAAGAAGTAAGGATTATCATTACCCTCATTTTATAGGTGAAGAAAATAAAAGGGAAAAAATTAAATATCTTTATCTGGTCATCCAACAAGAAAATATTAGAGTTGGGGTCTGAACTCAGGCCCACATCCAGAAATCAAACTCTTAAATGCCAATGTCCAGCACACTGGCCCCACTCCCACCACCAAGCTGAGCCCCACAGGCCTAATTTCCAGTAAGCTCAGCCAATTCTTTCCTCTCAGGAACTGGAGGAGGCAGAGAGGCTCCATAAGCATTATAAGTGAGGGTCAGCTTTCCTGTTCAAATGGTTTGTCAGATGATGGAATGAACGAAGTCTTTTCCTTACCAGTGCAGCTAAAAGGTGTTCAGGAAAAGTGGGCCCGGGACCGCCAGTTGCAGCAGCTCAGCCTGCGTGTGGGGAAGCTGGTGGAAAAGCTAGAACCTCTCCTTCACGGATCCATCTTCTACCTCAACCTGACTGATCCCAACTACCTTAGAGGTAATAGGAGGGGGTAGAGCCCCATTACTTCAGCAACACAGCATCTGGGGGCACTCTTCCTGCTGTAAGGGAGGATCTGGGACAATCTGTAACCAACTGATTCCTTTGGGCCAAGCACACCACAGGCTGAATCCGGGCAATGTTTGGTCATCCTTGACCAGGTTGTGATGATCTCTCCCACCCATACAGGGAGTCGTGGGATGGGGAGGGGTGACTGGTGGGGTGGAGTGGGGGGTGGCTGGGAGTAGGGAACATGCCTCCTCTTGGTCAGCTCACCCCACGCTTGGGGAGCCTTCACTCTAGACCAGAGGGGAGGGTCTGGTCTGTCCCAGAGAGTGGGATATCTCAAAAGTATTTCAGTCCTGGGGCGCCTGGGTGGCTCAGTTGGTTGGGCGACTGCCTTCGGCTCAGGTCATGATCCCAGAGACCCGGGATCGAGCCCCACATCGGGCTCCCTGCTCGGCGGGAAGCCTGCTTCTCCCTCTCTCACTCCCCCTAAAAAAAAAAAAAAAAAAAAAAAGTATTTCAGTCCTTTGCACACCAGATATTAACATTATGCTACTATTTCTCTGACCCGCCCCATAAGCCCGGCATGAATCATTCCTGGGGTGGTGGAGGGGGACGACTTATAAAGCCAGCCCCTCATGCTCATCCAGCCTCCTAGACTCCCAGCTCACTGTCAGGGGTGTGGGAGATGATTAGCCATCTCACACCACAGCCCTCCCTGCCTCTGATCTCCAAGTGCCCCATCCTCTCCCAGGCCCTTAAGACCATCCCAACCTGTGTCACCCTAAAGAAGTCCCTTGGCATCTGGTTTGCTTGTTTTTTCTGAAATTTTTATTTATTTATTTGAGAGAGAAAAAGAACACAAGCTGTGGGAGAAGCAGAGGCAGAGGGAAAAGCAGACTCCCCACTGAGCAGGGAGCCTGACTTGGGGCTCCATCCCAGGACCCCGAGAGACGGCAAAAGCTTAACCAACTGAGGCACCCAGGAACCCCAGTTCCTACTGATTTAAAAAAAATTAGGGACACCTGGGTGGCTCAGTGGGTTAAGCCTCTGCCTTCAGCTCAGGTCATGATCTCAGGGTCCTGAGATCGAGGCCCGCATCGGGCTCTCTGCTCGTCAGGAAGCCTGCTTCCCCCCTCTCTCTCTGCCTACTTCTCTGCCTACTTGTGATCTCTCTCTCTGTCAAATAAATAAAATAAAATCTTTTTTAAAAAATTTTTAGAAGAGGAGATTCCTAAGTGTTTCAAACATAAGGTGCAAGCGGCAGGCAAGGCTCCGAGCCCTGAGCAGGCTTGTGGGTGGACGGGCTACCGGGACAGGGACCCCCAGTTCCTAGGCTTGGGCTGTGGGAGCCTGGTGCAGTTAGGCAAGGCATGGCCCACTGATCTGGGTGTTTTCTCCTCCCCCCACCTCTCTGCCAGAGTTCCAGCCGACCATCCAGCCTGGGTTTTGGAAGCTTCCGTATGCCTGGACCCGCACAGATGCCTCCATGGTCTACCCCACATTTGAGCCACAGGACCCCTTCTCAGAGGAACTCAGTGACTCATGTCTGGTGCAACTGCTGGGAACAGGGTGGGCCCCCTGCACTTGCCCCACTTGCCAAAAACCCCAAACCGCTTGCTCTCTGCTTGTCCTGCTGTCCCGCTCGCTCTCCACTTCCCCAGCGATCTGTGCAGAAACAAGCACAGCCACCCCCCAGCCACCCTGACACCAACCTCTCCCACCGCCATCTCACCAACGCTGCCCCCCCCACACTGCCCCACTCTCCACTTGAGACTTCCAGCAGGGTCCAAACCTCCATCCCACTTGTCTCTCACACCAGAGGGATCCTTTCAAAAACCACATCTGAACATCCTGCCCCCAGTGTGAAGCTTCCTGTTGTTCTCAGAGCAAAGTCCCAGCTCCTGCTGCCCCTCCAGGTCTCCAGGCCCCTTTAGTCCAGCCCCTGGGGCTCTTTTCAGACCCTCAAAAGGACCTACTCTGTCTCACTTCTAAACCTTTGCCTGTGCCCGATTGACATCTGTGGGCCTCCTCCCACGCTGCCCCACCCCACCCCCCTACCAGAGCAACCCTGCTTACAGCTCGGGGCCACCGCCAGCACCCTTCCTCCAGAACTTCCCTCACCTCACTGCATAAGGCTGACCTCCTGTAGTAGGCTGGCTCTCCCAGCACCACCAGTCGCCATAGATAGAATTTACATTTATCTAGGGTTCTGCCTCCCTCACTGGGCTGTAGGTCTCTGCAAGCAGGAGTGGAGCCTAGTTAAACTCACCATTTCATTCTACTGTGCAGGGGGCTTGGAACCAGCCCTGACTCAGCCCTAGGTTCAGAGAACTGCTGTGTAGGGCAATGCTGGGAAGGACTATACTTGAGGGTCCCACGGAGCCCCATGAAACAAGTTGCAGCCCCCTGAAGCTCACCCAACCCAGGATAACTCCAGGGTCACCTCCCCTGTGCTGGGGTACTGATTTAGCCAATCAAGACATAGCACACCTGTGTTCTATCCAGCAACCTCTCATGCACAGCTGGGTGCCTAGAACATACTGGGGTTCTAATAACTAGTGGGGGCTAGTTATTAGGCTAATTTAGCCAACCAGGAAAGGCTCTGCGTTCCCAGGCTTCTTTTAGGACCCAAGCCACTTCTTCCCCAGGACAGACAGCAGCCAGCCCTGCAGGCTCTCAGACTTCTGCAGGACGCTCATGACCAAGCCCGGCTGCTCAGGCTACTGCCTGTCCCACCAGCTGCTCTTCTTCCTCTCGGCCAGAATGGTAAGTGCCCCACGTGGGCCAGCCACACACACAGAGAAGAAAGATTAAAAGGGGCTTGTGGCAGTGCGGTTTTGCATGCTACACACCAGGAAAATCAGCAGGGCTTGGGGCCTGTGCTTTGGACATGAGGAGGGAGAAGTAAGAGTAGCCTGCCATCTGCCCGCAATAACATTGAACCAAACTGAGGGGGAGGGAGGGAGGCAAGATTTGGGATTCTAGTTGGACAGATCGCACTGCATGCAAAACTGGATTGTGGCCTCAGGAAAACAAAGAGAAAGAGTAAAAGAGAAGCAGCAGAAAGAACTCAGTAAACAGTAGCAAATGGAGAAAGATTTAGAATATTGGTCCATAGCAGCTTCCAGAAAACCAAACTGAGACCACCCAGCCAGCACTCCCTCTGCAGCACCGGTGTTCTTCCAAGCCCAAGAGCTCAAACTTCACTAAATAATGGTAATCATTTTTATTTATTTTTATAAGGATTTTATTTATTTATCTGAGAGAGAGACACACACATACAAACATCACAAGCATGGACGAGGGGTAGAGGGAGAGGCAGGCTCCCCACTGAGCAGGGAGCCCAATGCAGGGCTTGATCCCAGGACCCTGGGATCATGACCTGAGCCGAAGGCAGACGCTTAACTGAGTCACCCAGATGCCCTAAATAATGATAATACTTTTTAAACAATATATTTCGCCATATAGAAAGGTAAACAAATTTTTTATTTATTGGCAAGCTGTCACTATCTAGTATGTCTTTAAACACAAAAAAAATCAAATTACAAGGAAAATTATTTTGATTATTAGATTCGACAGGTAGAAAGCTACTCTGACACAGTGTTACAGAAATTGCCAAATGCCCTTCTCGTCTCCTGTCCTGTTTCTGAGACCAATCCGTGGCCCACACTTTGAGCAGCACTGAAGCTAGCCAACGGAGTTAGCCTGGAATCTGAATGTGACAGCAGCTAATGGTTATATACTCCAGCATCAGGCCCGTGTCGGGCACTTCCCATCTATGGTACCTCCCACCCAAGTGGGCACCTCTGGCGCATCTCCCAGACACATCGCTGTTTCCCATTGGCTGAGACCCTCGAGGCTCAGAAAGGCTAATTTAGCCAACTAAGGTCACAGGCTCCTGAGGGGCAGAGCTGAGACTCAAAAGCACCTCTTTTTGATCCACTCCCCCACAAGCCACAGAGCCCTCCAGCAGTCCAGGGGTATAGATGGGTGAGAAATTCTGGGAAAAGGGGAAAGACCTGCCACAAAGGCAGCTACCTACCAGACCATCTTAGACTACAAGTCTTCCCCTGTGGCAGAGTGCCGGTCTGGTACCCTCCTGGCTGTTTCTTCCCCTCAGAAGGGATGCACCGAGGGGCTGTTCCGCCAGAGCCAGCACTACATGAATCTCTTTTGTGCCAACATGATGGATCTGAACCGGAGAGTTGAGGCCATCGGATATGCCTACCCGACCCGGGACATCTTCATGGAAAACAGTGAGCCCTGGCATTGTTCTCTAGGGAGAAAGCAGAGGAGTGTGCCTGATGCAGGGGACATACACACACACACACACACACTGCAGGGCTGTCAGATTTAGCAAATACAAATACAGGGTGCCCCAGGAGAATTTGAACTTCAGATAAACTGAATGTATTTTTAGCATAAGTATATCCTGAACATTCCCTAGGATATTCTTGCGGGTTAAAGTTTGCGTTCGTGTTTATCAGACACTCGACTTTAACTGGGCATCCTGTATTTTATCTGCCACGATGTGACTGCTTCCTGCCCCCAAAGGCTGATCCAGTGATGGAGCTCCGGACTGACTGACTAGCTCAGAGATGAGGCAGGCAAGGGATCTCTGAGTAGTTGCTTCTTGGCTTGGGGGGTCTAGATCCCTCTACTGACACAAACTCTTGAGTGACTCCCATGAAGGCCCTAAATGCAAGGCAGGACCTAGTCTGGGAGCTGCTTTCTTCCAGCCCCTACACTGAGCACCCCCTCGACCTCCTGGCGGGAGGAGGCAGGTGACACCGTACAGCCTTGGACAGTGGAAGGAGGTAGGCCTGGGGGCAGAGGTAGAAGGTCCTCTGTCTTTGCTTCCAGTCATGTTCTGTGGAATCAGTGGCTTCTTGGACTTCTACAAGCTCCGATGGCTGGAGGCCATTCTCAACTGGCAGAAGCCACAGAAAGGATGCTTCGGGAGGCCTGGTGAGGTGCACGTCCGCCCTGGCTGGGAGCGGGAGGCTGTGGGGGGCTGGGTTTCTAGGCCAAGTGAAGAAAGGTGATAGAGCCGTCCTAGCGGCTCAGAGAGGGATTTGCAACATGTATACACATGCAAACACACATGTAAACACACACACACGGAAATGGGCTTGGACTCTTGGAAGCCAGAATTTTGCAAGATAGGAGACAGTCTTGTTGGAAGGTGTTAGCCCCCTGCACCTGCAGGAACAAACCATTGCTTCAGTTACTCTGCCCTAAGCATCTGCTTTGGGCCACACACTATTCTAGGCTTCAGGGAATACTAGGGCCCTGAAAAAAAGAGGTAGAAGTCACCTAAATCAACTAATAAGTAAGTTAATTCTGAATTCTGATAAGGACTGTGAAGGAGAAACAGGCTATAAAGAAAACAATATGGAAGAAGTTTCTTTGGGCAGGAATATTCAGGGGAGATGTCTGGAGCAGGTGACATAGAAACAGAGGTGAAGAGGACACAGCCCTCGTCCAGCTGTGTGACACTGGGCAGCTGGTCCCCTTTCCAGTAGACCACTTCACCCCGCTGAGCCTTGATTTCCTCATCTGTAAATAAATGAGTGTAACAGTCTCCTTCCTGAGCTGTGAGGAGTAGACCTAATGCATGGGAAACCACCTGTCCTATGCATGGCACAGAGGAGAGTCCTAGTAAATGCTGAAGCTTGGGAGGCTCGAGGAGGCAAAGCTTTTGAAATAAGATAGTCTGTGTTTAAAGTAGAGGAGTTGATAAAATGAAGATTCTCAGGCCCCCAGACCAATAGATCCAGCAGATAGAAGGTGGGCCTGTGGAAATCGCATTTTTAAGAAGGTCCGTCTCATCAGCTGTTCTGATATGGGTGGTTGGGGGACCACAACTGGAGAAACCTCAGTAGATAATGAATTTAGCCATTGTGTAAGGATCTGCAGACAGATGCTCAAGGAACCTTCTGGAAGGACCTCCAGTTGCAACCTGAGTTGCTTGACATGCTGTGAGGGGGAGGAGGTTTGGTGAGTAATGTGTGAAAATCCATCTTGAGAAGGTCACCTTTCAACTATTCTCCCAGCTGCTGGAGATGAAGAATTACCAGAAGCCATTCAACACCAACAGCATGTTTTGAGAAGAGTGAAGAGGCGAGAAAAACAATTTACAGGTAATGAAAATACCCAGGGGCCTTTTGGACATGAAACCAAGACACCCCAGAAAGACTGCACCCAGATTGAACTCAGTGGAAATGTGCCTTGCCATCCCTTCAGGGCCGGGTCTGGGAAGTGGAGGGCAGGGTAGGAAGTAGGAGTAAAGAGATCTTGTCTCCAGGGAAAGGAACATAAAAGAAGTTTCAGCGCATTGCTGAAAATCACAAAGATCACCCCCCTCTCCATCACGGTCAAGTCAGGAAAACAGAACCAGTACCAAGAACTTGAGGCAGAAAGAATTTAATGCAGGAAACTCTTCTCAGGGATGTTCTAAGAGATGAACCCAGAAAAGTGAGAAAATCCAGATATTAACCACTGCAGGAAGCCGCTACCCTCACTGGAAGCAGAGCTGGAGGAGTTACAGAGAAAGGTGGGCTTAGGTGAGCCTGCAGGGGCTGGACATGGAGGAGGCAGAGATGGGGAGAAATACCCCATCTTCTCCCCTCTTTCAGCTTGTGTCTGCTGTTGCTCAAGCCTAACAAGAAGCTGATGAGCAAGGCATCCTGGGAAATGTAGTTTGGAAGGGTCAGTGCACTGTGACTTAGAGGGCAGGAGGGAATTTTTGAGCCAACAGGTAAGTGACCAGTGCAACCCCTGTGGCCACATGTCCAGATGTCCCCAGCTTACACCTCTTGTCCCAGAGCCATTATGAATAGTGCCCTGTTTCCTCCCCAAAGTGACCATGGTTGAAATGATAAATTATGTGGTCAGTCTACCAGTGTGGAAAAACCAAGAATCAGATATAGTTACATTGAGACGGGAAGAAAGGCAGGATTTTTTTTTTAAGATTTTATTTATTTATTCGACAGAGAGAAACACAGATAGAGAAGGAACACAGAAAGAAACACAGCTAGAGAGGAAACACAAGCAGGGGGAGTGAGAGAGGGAGAGGCGGGCCTCCCACTGAGCAGGGAGCCTGATGTGGGGCTTGATCCCAAGACTCTGCGGATCCCAGGACCCGTAAAGGCAGGATTTCTTATGGGAGGTAGGGAAGGAGAAAGAAGAAAGAGAAGAACTGATTCATTTTTTTATTAAAAAATAACTGCAAGACACAAGCAGGAAAGGAGGTGAACTAGCTAGCCCTCAGAGTAGATGCTCAGCATAGGATGGTGAATGATCCCAGTAACTAAATATCTCCTCCTCGTGAGTCCCACTGTAGACTCATCATCTGCCTGCAGGTAGGCAGGAGAAGGGAATGGAAGCCCAAATACAAAGGCTGGGCTGCGGAAGGGAGAGAAGTTCTCAGAAGACTTCCAGTGGCCCCTGACACAAGGGGCTGTGGCTACCCATGGCCGGGGTGGTACCAGGTCTGCTCTCACACACTGCTCCCTAGAGGCAAACAGCTGGACCGTAGGACTGACCTGAGGCTGGAGAGGGAACTGCAGAAAGGCCCGAGGTCCTTCCCGGGTCCCTATGAGGGGGACCTTGTAGTTCCCTAGGGAACTGCCCAGGAGGGAGTGCTGCTTTCTTTCCTTCTGGTGCACACCTCTGCACACCGGTGGAGTAGGGGACAGCCAGCGTGGAGATTTAGAGCACAGGGTTTGAAATCATTCTGTCAGTTAGAATCTGCTTCTGCTTCATCCTCACTTCCCTTGAGTGTGGGGGTCACTCAACCTCTCTGAGCCTTAGTTTCTTTATCTATATAGTCAGGACCTCACGGTGCCTCCTTCATAGAGCTGTTTGGCCTTAGTATCAGATCACCATGCAGAGAGCCCCCCATGATATCTGGCATATGACTGTGTGAGCTGCTGGGGTGCATAATTAGGCTCCTGGAAACCTGAGTTCTGCCTTCCTCCAAAGGCCCTAGCTGGGGTCCTTCCCTTCTCCAAGACTGTGACGGACAAGGAAAGTCCTGGTTCCCTCCCCACCTGCTCAGAAACACAAGACAGGTGGCCCACTTGGGGGTTTAAAAAACTAAGAAACATCTAAGGGCTTCTTGTCTCAAGCAGGTGCTCAGGGTCACCTGGGACCAGGCAAGATGAAGGCATCGATGAGGGAGGCTATCAAGGTCAAGCAATGAGCTATGGAGTCCCCAGGGCTGGGGAGCTCAGCTCTGCTACCTGAGCCGTGGTTTCCCCATCTGCAAAAATGGGCAATAGGATGCTGTCCTAGAAGGTCTTATGCAGGCCTGAGAGCAAAGGGAGGTGGGACGGAGCTGGACAAGGGTGTGGCCTCAGGTCAGTGCCTAGGGGTGGGAGCTCTGGAGTGGAAACTGCACCTGAGTCACCCCCCTGCTGGGCTTTTGTGTCCCATAAGTCACTGGGAGGAGGCATAACTTCCTCGATGAGGAGGCTCCTACTGGCTGAGGTCCTTTCTCCGGAGAAGGGAGCCATCAGTGGCCAGCACTCAGGGAGCTGGGGCTTGGGTGCCTGGCCCAGGACCTGGCTGGCTGGGGAAGCATCCCGAAAGCACTCATAACAGAACTGTGGCCACCACACCATTCTCACAAGGCGGACTCTCTCTCCCCAGACGGCTGTTCCTCTCACAACACGGCCATGGCTGTGGCCGCCCTGGGGGGCTTCCTCTATGTCCTGGCGGAGTACCCCCCAGCAAATGGAGAGCTGTGGCAGTCCACACAGGCCGCACCCGCAGTTGCTGAGACAAATGTTCCCACGCCTGACACTGGAAGATGAAAACAGATGCCGGAAGTGGTTAGTCCTTCCTCCCTTAAACCCCTGTGCCGAGGGCCATGCCCTGACAAGGAGGCCGCAGAAGAAACAACTAGCAAAACGACCCAGCTTCATCCCCTGGGGGAGCAGGGCCAGGGGAGGTGATATGGGGATGGAGCCAGGCGTGGGATCCAGGCGTGGAAGCAGATGAATAAATTTAGAGTGCAGTTGAGTCGTGTTTCTCAGCCCTGGGGACATGTCTAGAGCTGTTCCAAGTCAGACACAAATTCCAAGGAGAGCCAGAACTTGAGAGTTAAAGGCAATTTGTTCAGATGTCAACGGTTTCTTTCCCAGTGGGAGAAATAAGGGTCTCTGAACATAACAGTTCGAGTCATGACTGAGCTTGAGATCTGGCCACAAAGGGAGCACATGTTTACATCCGTGGGAGGAACTCTACAGCACCACGTTACGTCCTGTCACGGCTGCGTCATTTTACAAAAGGCAGTGTGGTGTCATGGTTAACACCCAGGCCACCTGAGTCCAAAACCCAGCTGTCCCGCTACTTAGCTCTGTGTCTTCGGACGAGTTCATTTAGCATCTCTGGGATTGTTTCCTGATCAGTACAATTGGGATACAACTGGGATAATTACAGCGCCTGCCTGAGGATTACTTGCAGTGCTGTGACCAGCATCTTTGTAGGGTACCGAGAACCATTCCTGTAACATAGGGAGCGTTACCTGCTGCCGTGGCAGGGATGACGTCACATTACCTGGGGCAGTGGCCATGGAGAGCTGACTTGCCGACTTTTCTCTTATTCCCAGCTTGCACTTCCTCCCTTGTGTCCTGCTTCAGTGTGAGTATATCTGAGCATGTCAGCTAGAGTTCTTTTTTTTTTTTAATTAATTTATCTGTTTTATGGAAGTACAGCTGCCATACAATCCCCTGGAGTTCTGACACTAATCTAGTGCTGGAGGAAAGACGTTCTGGAATGTTATCATGGGTCCAGCCACTGTCTCTGGCACGAATGGCTATGTACAGACACATGTCAAAGGAAGACCAGGGTAGAAAAATCAGCTAAAAATGCATTCCTTTAGACTTGAAGGTTCTTTACATCCATCATCTTGCTTTGCTTCAAAGTGAAAAACAGTTGCTGGTTATCTCTTTGTGACCACTGAGATGTATTTGAGACTCTGAATTCAAACATCCGTGTTCCTTCTGTGCACAGCAGAATAATCCGGTGGGGGCCAGTGGTTCTTCTAAATCTTTCTCTTGGGAGTTAGTCTCCTCTGTCTAATCCTCTTTGCTGGTGCCCCTGAATGCTTTCCTGAAAGTGCTCTTAAATTGTCAGGCACGCAGAAATGGTCCCGGATTTCGCTGACAAGTTTGATTTCCCTTTGAGTTGCTAGTTTTTTTTGAAGAACCAAGGGCCAGAATTTAATACCTACTTGGCACTCCATGGACTTCAAGGATTTCTTGCATACTGCACCAGAAGCCAAAGTTTGCCAAGACAGGCACTCAGCCTAGAGAGGGGTGGGCGGCACATAACCGCATTGGGGGGATTATGCCTCACTCGTGTCCTTCCGGCATTCAGGATGGATTAGTCACTGGAGCCTGACATTGATACATTTTTAGAAGGTTTAATTAACCGAACTAGGGTGGGGATGGTGGAGGAGGGCAATGACTCTAGCAGAAATCTGGGTTTATAAGCCACTTTCAGAAAAAGGGAATCCTAAAGCCAACTGGGACATGCGAGGAAAAATTTGCAAGATGAACCCCACCTGAATTGTCACATCTTTGGGTTACGATTCCTGTAGGGCGCTGAGAAGAGGTAAAAACACCAATGGATGAGTCTCATCTCCTCTTCCCCACCCCACACCTCAGCCTCTCACTGAAGAGGAATCCCACGAGCATTTAATGTAATGTGGACGTGGGCCTTCGCTTCCCATATTCTAACCACCCAGTACTGGCTCGCTTGCCTTCCTAGAGAAGTTTCTCAACATGTCGCCTGTGGCTGCTGGCATCAGGACCAGCTTGGGGAATCTTATTCAACATGCAGATTCTCAGGTGCCTGGGTGGCTTAGTCAGTTAAGCACCTGCCCTCCTCTCAAGTCATGATTCCAGATTTCCAGGATCCCGAGTGAGTCCTGCATTGGACTCCCTGCTCAGCTGGGAGTCTGCTTCTCCCTCTGACCCTCACAAGAGGGCGGCTCTTGTGCTTGCTTTCTCTCAAATACATAAAATCTTTAAAAAACAAACAAACACGCAGACTCTCCAGCCCTGTCCCTAGAGATTCTCATTCAGCCCACAGGAAGGGTCCTGGGGACATGCCCCTTGGCAAGCTCCCAAGGGATGCTAATGCTATCCAAGGCTGAGAACTGTCCCCAAGCCCTGGACCTGCATGACATCTGGTGGTAGATAAAGGGAACATCTACAGCTAACAATGGGGCAGCGATCTCAATCACGTACATCCGGAGGTATGAGTAACATTCCTCCATCACGTGCTCCTCTACGCTGAAAAATTCTTTTGGCTGGTCTGGAAATTAGGTTGGCATTAGACAAATTAAGAGGAGAAAAACAAAAGAAAAAAAATAATAATGTGCATACTGCCTGTCTACATGAGAGAGACCCAGGAAAACTGAGTAAGTCCCTGCAATGGCCTAAGCCATCACCCTAAATACCATCTCCAGCCAAAGACAACAGAAGATGTGGGGCCAGGATGGGGGCGTGGGGGGGTTAGTTATGGGAGCTTACCGGGGAAAGCATGGTAAACAGGAGGAGATTTAAGTCCAAGCCGTCTCTACTGATAACAGTTTCTAGAGATTTAGAGTCATCCATCCCTCCTTTCTGGTAATGAGATGAAAACACACTTACAAAAGGGTAAATTCTGTTTTCAGAACTTCCCTTGTGTCTGCAGTTTCTTAAAAATAACCAGCTTAGGGGCGCCTGGGTGGCTCAGTTGGTTAAGCGACTGCCTTCGTCTCAGGTCATGATCCCGGAGACCTGGGATCGAGTCCCACATCGGGCTCCCTGCTCGGCGGGAAGCCTGCTTCTCCCTCTCTCTGCCTCTCCCCCCTCCACCCCTTATGCTCTCTTTTTTGCTCTCTCAAATGAATAAGTAAATATTTTTTTAAAAAGCTGTTTGCAATTGGTCATCCTTAGCAATTTTATCTCATAACCTTGAGGTATTTGTAGGCTTAGGTTTTGGTTTGCTTCTTTTTTTAATTATTTCAATTCAATTTAGTTAACATATACTGTATTAGTTTCAGGAGTGGAATTTAGTGATTCAACATTTGCATACAACACCCAATGCTCATTACATCAAGTGTCCTCCTTAATGCTCATCTTGGTTTGCTTCAGAAGACAATGTTAAAGAAAAAAAGACAGGTGCCTGATGGGCTTAGTCACAGAGCATGCAACTCTTGACCTCAGGGTCATGAGTTCCAGCCCCACATTGTGTGGAGACATTAGTTTTTTAAAAAGTAAGGAGAGACAACAGTCCCCAAGTGGAGTAACATATGCAAGCCCCATGTCAGCCAGCCAAGACTTAATATTGGACTTAATTAACTACAGTTTCAGCCTCTTTCAGGAATGAAACCTTTAACCAGTCAGTTACCTGGTCAGCACTAGTGAAGGCCTCCACACCATAGGCCCTTGTCCTCCCTCAAAGGAAGGTGACCTTGTCTGAAATAATCTACTCTTCCTTTGTCTCACTTCCTTTCTGTGTATAAAGCATTTCATTTTGTACAGCTCTTCTGAGCTTTTTTTTTTTTTTTAAGATTTCACTTGTTTGAGAGAAAAAGAGTGAGTGATAGCATGAGAGGAGGGAAGGTCAGAGGGAGAAGCAGACGCCCCATGGATCCAGGAGCCTGATGTGGGACTCGATCCCAAGACACCAGGATCATGACCTGACCTGAAGGCAGTGGCTTAACCAACTGAGCCACCCAGGCGCCCCTGAGCCTCTTCCTTTTTGCTAGATGGGATGCTGTCTTATTCTTGAGTCATTGAATAAAGTCAATTTGATCTTTAAATTTACTCAGTTGACTTTTGTCTTTAACAGAAGCCATGCATAAAGCCACATCAATCTAACGGCCTCCCTAATTAATGTAACAGGCTGCTCAGCAAATGGAGAATTTCCATGGGATTTATGTGCTTAGATATTATGTGTTTGTCAAAGGAGTGACACAGTTGGGGGGAGACCAAAGGTCAGAACTCTCTAGAGACTGCCTGTGCCTACATCTCCCAGTTGATGGAGAGAGGAGAGGACTTCCGCGGGCAGGGAAGCTAGCAGCCTGGCTGGGCTAGTTTGCTAAAGATTTTTTGCAGCCTGGATATAAAGATTAGAAAGATATCATCCCTTCGCATCAATATGATGTGGAAGCAGAAGGTGGGCTGAGGACAAAGCAGAAACTGACACCCCACAACCACCTGCCCCCATCTCCCATGCACCTCCCCGCCCAGGACTTCAGGTGGGAAATGTGACCTTACACCAAGAAACTCCCACCTATCTTAATGTTAATGCTTTGCTGTAGTGATAAACAGCCTTAACTTGACAATAAGCCTGGCCTCAAGCAGCCTGAGAGTCTTCTTTAGCATATGAAAGAGCTTTTGGACACCTCCCTTCATCCTTACCTTCCCCGACCCTACAGTATATAATCAGCCATTTCTCACAACTCTGGTGCCTCTGCAGTTTCTGCTCACGGGTCCCGTCCCTATGTGCTTTAATAAAGCCATCTTTTTGCACCAAAGACGTGCCAAGATTTTTTTCTTGGCCCTGGGCTCCAGACCTCACCTACAATCAAAACCACATCAAAGGTCGTAAGAGACCAAGGCTAAGAAACTGTTTCAGAATCAGAGACTACAGAAATACGACAAGAACAAGAAATACAACTCCTTGATTGGACCCTGGATGTGGGGAAAACAGCTCTAAGGACATTATACATAAGGCAAATCTGAACGTGAACTGCGACTTAGTTAATAAACTCTATTAATGTAAAGTGTCTTGATATTACTTAGCCTCTGGTCACTTAGGAAAATGTCCGTGTAGGTAAAATACATAAAAAGTACCGAGGTGGGGGCACCTGGGTGGCTCAGTTGGTTGGGCGACTGCTTTCAGCTCAGGCCATGATCCCAGAGACGTGGGATCGAGCCCCACATCGGGCTCCCTGCTCGGCGGCAAGCCTGCTTCTCCCTCACTCCCCCTGCTTGTATTCCCTCTCTGGCTGTGTTTCTCTCTGTCAAATAAAGAAAATCTCCAAAAAAAAAAAAAAAAAAAAAGTACCGAGGTGAAGGATCCCCGATGTCTGCAGTTTGGTTGCAAACAGGAGCTGGGGTGGAGTATGCGAATGGGGTTGAAATGATAAACTAAATGAAACTAAAGTTGGGGCGCCTGGCTGGCTCAGTCAGTTGGGCGTCTGCCTTCGGCTCGGGTCATGATCCCAGGGTCCTGGGATCGAGTCCTGAGTAGGGCTCCCCGCTCAGCAGGGAACCTGCATCTCCCTCTGCCTGCCTCCCCTCTGCTTGTGCTCTCTCTCTCTCTCGGACAAATAAATAAATAAAGCCTTTAAATATATATATATAAACAAATGTTTAAAAAAATAAAAAATAAAATAAATGAAACTAAAGTTAACTAGTAAATATAGGTAGAAGGTATATGGGAGCTCTTTACATTAACCTTAGAACCTCCGATAAATTTGAAATTACATCAACACGAAACGTTCCCCACCGAAAAACCCGTAAATTATGGAAGATCTCACGATATCCAAAGCAGCTAGTCTGTCCGGGTTGAAAGTGGCCACCGAAAATCTTGAGTCACGTGGGGCGACCCCACGTGATCGGAGGCCGGGTTCCAACATGGCGGCCTCCATGGGTCGCTGGCTTCTCTTCTTCCTTGTGCTGCTCGGCTTCCTCCGGGAGGCGACTAGCGGCCTTGACTGGGGGTGAGTAAAGGTCTGCAGGGGTGAGCCTGGTTCGGGAGTACTCCGCCCGGGACACAGTCCTCCGAGCTCACGGCCGCTCTGTCCCCGCAGGGCCTCCCGCGACGACGACCTGCTGCTGCCTTATTCGCGCGCGCGCGCGCGCTCCGCCCGGGACTGCTCAAGGGTGCGCGCCGGCAGCCGCGAGCACGAGAGCTGGCCATCTACTCCGGCGACCCCCGGCACCAGCCGCCCGGCGGTGCGCACCTTCGTTTCTCACTTCGCGAACCGCGCAGTGCCTGGCCACCTGACGCGGGTGGCAGAGCCCCTGCGCACCTTCTCGGTGCTAGAGCCGGGTGGGTCCGGCGGCTGCGCCTCGAGGCGCCGCGCCACCGTGGAAGAGACGGCGCGGCCCACCGGCTGCAGAGTCGCCCAGAACGGCGGCTTCTTCCGCATGGACACCGGCGAGTGCCTGGGGAACGTGGTGAGCGACGGGCGCCGGGTGAGCAGCGCCGGGGGGCTGCAGAACGCGCAGTTCGGGATCCGCCGCGACGGGACCCTGGTCACCGGGTGAGGAGGCAGGGAGCCTCGAACTGTCGAGGGCAGAGGACCTGAGATTTGGGTTGTAGCCATGGTGCTGGGTTCAAGTCACCCGACAAAGCTGAGCCTCTGTTTCGCTTCTGCAGAATGGGGATAATAGTACTTTCCTTGCAGTGTTTGTTCATCTCCTAGTATCACTGAGCGCTTACTTTGTGTGAGGCAGTGTGCTGCGCACTGGGGCAGTGAACAAGCAGACAGCCTTTGTCTTCACGGACCTCTCCCGTTACTAGAAAAAATAAATAAAAGCCGGCGACATAATTAAGATAAATTTAGATTGCATGCATGTAAAGAAGCAAGGAACAAGGTGAACCGACGTAAATGCAGTGTGGATTTTTGAGAGGGTGAACAGGAAATACCTGTCTCAGAAGGTGATCTCTGGGTTGAAACTTGAAGGTTAATCGCAAATTAGGCAAGGTCAGAACTGGAGGAAGAGCAGTACAGTCAGAAGGAACAACAGTGCTAAGGCTCAGAGGTGCACAGTGGTTTGATGTGTGTAAGTGATTGAAGGAAGGAACAGAGTATCAAAGGATGACAGGACTGACTTGATTATTTAAAAACATGCTCTAGGGGCACCTGTATGAGTCAGTTGGTTAAGCGTCTGCCTTCAGCTCTGGTAGTGATCTCAGCGTCCTGGGATTGAACGCCACATCAGGCTTCTTGCTCAACAGGGGAGTCTGCTTCTCCGTCTCCCTCTGTCCCTGCTTGTGTTCTCTCTCTATCTCTCTTTCTCTCTCTCAAATAAATACATAAAATCTTCAAAAAAAAAAAAAAAGTAAAAACATGCTCTAATCCTGGCTGGAGGCTGGGTTGGAGGGACCAGAGTAGAAGCAAGATCAATTACGAGTTGTCAACAGGCATCAGGTGATAGTTTGGCGAGAGTGATGGCCTAGGAGGTTGAAGACCAGAGATGAACTTCAAATCTGTTGAGAATCATTGTTTATATTAGATGAAGTATTAACTGGGATGGGTAGACTGTTTACAAAGGCTGCACTCAGGACCAGGATGGTTCCTGGGACACCAGGAGGAATCAAGAGCCAGCATAAGGGGGGGAAGGAGGAGGGAGCCCTGTGACCTGCAGTTGTTCCTGCTGGGGAATGAATCGCACGCCTTGTCTGTCCAGGTACCTGTCTGAAGAGGAGGTGCTGGAAACCAAGAATCCATTTGTGCAGCTGCTGAGTGGGGTCGTGTGGCTGATCCGTAATGGAAGCGTGTACATCAACGAAAGCCAGGCAGCCGAGTGTGATGAGACACAGGAGACAGGTTTGGCAGCAGGGTGTCGCAGAGTCCTGTTGAGAACCAGGACCTCTGGGCTGGTGGGGGAAGCTATTCTTAAGTCTTTAAGCAGATACTATTTAAGGTACAGGGGATCCACGGGGATTATGACAAATAAGGTCCCTACTCTTAGGACCTTACATAAGAAAGAAAATAGATATGCAATTTGCTGAAAGAAAGTGGTAAGTGCTAAGAAAGAAAAATAAAGTTGGGGCCAAGGAGATAGGTAGAGGAATAGGAACTGTGGATCAGAATCCCACATCCCTGGGGGTAAGACCCAAACCTATGTGTTTTAACAAACTCCTTGGGTAATTCAGTTTGAGAACCTCTGGGATGTGGAATGCTAGGGTGGGAAGGGATGCTATGGCCCTGTTGTGGAAATGGCTGTTTTGGACTGAGCAGTCAAGGGAGGCCTCACTGAGGAGGTGCCCAAGATTGGAAAGAGCAAACCACAGGAAGAGCTGATGAGAAGAGAGAACAGAAGGTGTAGAAGCCCTGAGGCAGAAAGTGGCTGCGGGTGGTGAGAGGGGAACCTTTAGAGATGGGGTAGGAGGAGCAGGCTAGGGTGGCCATGTTGGGCCTTGGATTTTGTGCAGAGAACAGTGGAAGTCATTAGAGCGTTTTTCCCCTGGAGGCTGATGTCAGTTAATTTACGCCTGAGAAGGGCCATGTGGCCACTATATGGAGACTCAGTGGGATGGGGCAGAGGGGAGGCAGGATGATACACGTCTAAGTGACACACTGGACAGCATGGACTGGGAGGTGGAGAGTGGCACTGGACTGGCCAGAAATACCAGGCAGGGCCCAGGAGGCTTCCCCGGGGGCCAGGTGATCAGCCAGGCTTCTTTTCTTTCAGGTTCCTTTAGCAAATTTGTGAATGTGATGTCAGCCAGGACAGCTGTGGGACATGACCGGAAAGGGCAGCTGGTGCTCTTCCATGCAGATGGGCAGACGGAGCAGCGGGGGTAAGTGCCAGGAACTGGGAACGCCGGGCCTGGCCTGAGTCCTGCTTTGAGGACCTTCAGCCCACTGACAACTGGTCACCGGACTCCCAAATGTTCCCTGAGGATGTTCACATCCATCTGTCCCCTGCCTTCCCACACAAAACAGTTCCTAGATCTGTCTTACTTCTGAGAACTCATCATCCTCTGCACACTTCCTCTCAGTTTCCCCAACTTAGGCCTTTGCTCTCCTCAACCTCAGGTAGGGTGATGGGAAGGAATTACAAAGTTAGCAGGGAGAAGACCTCTGTTCCAGTCCCAGCTCTGCTAGCGCTGTGGCCGCAGACAAGTAGCTCAACCTCTCTGAGCCACAGTTTCTTCCTCTGTAAAGAGAGTGTGTTAGTTTGCTATTGCTGTGTAACAAACAAGCACACACAGCAGCCATTTGGTAGATCACAGTTGTGTAGGTTGGAAGTCTGGAGGGCTCAGCTTCATTCCATGTTGGAGGTATCCCATGGAGGTATCCCAAAAATCAAGCCATTTCACCCACAGGGCTCCTATCTGGAGCTTCAGAGCAAGAGTCTTGTTAGCTCATTCGAGTTGTCGACAAGATACACTTCCTCGTGGTTGTAGAACTGCGGTCTGTGTTTCCTTGCTGCTTATTGGCCATGAGACGCTCAGCTCCTTCAGGCTGCCCACATTCCTTCCATTCCTTCCCGTGCATGTTACCCTCCCCATTTTCAAGCCAGCAAACATGTGTCCAGTCCCTTCAACCCCTTTGTGTTGCAGTCACCCTCACTCCGCATTCTGCCAGCAGCCAGGGAAAGATCTGCTTTTAAGAGCTTTTGTGATTGCAGTGGGCACCCCCAGATAATCCAGGACAGTGTCTCCACTTGTGGACAGCTGAGCCATGTAAAATAACAGAGTCATGGGAGTAATCTTTCATTTTATTCACAGCTTCCAGGGATTAAGATGGGACATTTTGGGGCAAGCCCGTTTAGCAATTTGTCTGCTACCGTGGGTGTGATACTGTCCCCCGTGGAAAGTAAGACCAGTTAAACCAGAAATGCAGTGGACACCGTCAGCATTAATGCTCTTGTGCTTCAGCATTAACCTGTGGGAGATGGCAGAGTTCTTGCTGAAACAGGACGTGGTCAACGCCATCAACCTGGATGGAGGGGGCTCCGCCACCTTCGTGCTCGATGGGACTTTGGCAAGTTACCCATCCGACCACTGGTAAGTTTGCCAGAGCCCCCTTCCAGAGGTCTAAGTCAAGGCCTGTCCTCAGCTGTCTCATTCAATGAATACTGAGCACCTACTCTGTGCCAGGTGCTGAGGATTCAGCCGTGACCAGGAAGAGCCAAGATCCCTGTCTCCCACTGCTTACAGGAGGAGAGCTGAATTATATATACTGGGCCAGTACCACCCAGGCCAATGAAAGGGGGTTTTTAGATCAGGAAAGACCTTTCTTTTTTTTTTTTTTTTTTTTTTTAAAGATTTTATTTATTTGACAGAGAGAAACACAGCCAGAGAGGGAACACAAACAGGAGGAGTGAGAGAGGGAGAAGCAGGCTTCCTGCCGAGCAGGGAGCCCGATGCGGGGCTCGATCCTGGGTCTCCAGGATCATGACCTGAACCGAAGGCAGTTGCTTAACCAACTGAGCCACCCAGGTGCCCCAGGAAAGACCTTTCTAAGCATAATGGAACCTGAGCTGAGCTCTGAAGGTTTAGGAGGTGGTGAGGCAGGGCTGGGAGAACCTTCTGGGCAGTAAGAACAGCATGTGTAAAGGTCCTGCGGTTGGAAGAGATTGTCAGGGTGGGAGGAACCCATAAAAGGCTGGAGAAGGGGAAGTGGAGAAAGAGGCAGCCCGCAGGGACTGTAGTAGGAGGTAGGCGACGTCTGCTGGGGATGGTCAGCACCTTGGCCTCTCTTCATACACCATGTCCCCCCGCAGCCAGGACAACATGTGGCGCTGTCCACGCCGCGTGTCTACTGTGGTGTGTGTGCACGAGCCCCGCTGCCAGCCGCCTGACTGCAGTGGCCACGGGACCTGTGTGGAGGGGCTCTGCCAGTGCACGGGACACTTCTGGCGGGGTGCGGCCTGCAGCGAGCTGGACTGTGGCCCCTCCAACTGCAGCCAGCACGGGCTTTGCACAGAGAGTGAGTGGGGTCTCTTGGGTGGCAGCTGTGACGGGGGCCCCCAGCCCTCACTGCCCTGGCCTTGCCCAGACCCTCATCTGGCCTCCTTGGTCTTGTCTTGACAGCTGGCTGCCGCTGTGAGGCCGGATGGACGGGGTCCAACTGCAGTGAAGGTAAAAGCCACCAGGCCAGGTGCTCCCCACCCCTGGCCCCATGGGGGAGGGTGAGCATGGCAGCTGTCTGTATTCCCTCCTGGACTGCCCCTTCCAACCCCTGGTGGCTCTGGGCGTTCCTTGCCTTGCGGCCACATCCCTGCAGTCTCCGCCTCCATCTTCACACGGCCTTTTGCCCGTGTCTGTTTCTGCCTTCCCTTACACGGACCCCAGGTCATTGGATTTAGGGCCCATTCTAAAAAGTGCCCTCATCTTTTAATATCTTCACTTAATTGTATCTGCAAAGACGTGTGCAAATGAAGTCATGTTCACAGATTCTGAGGATTAGGACACATTATCTTTTGGGAGGACACAGTTCAAGCCACTGTAACTATCCACAGTTTCAAATCCTTTAGGGATTTCTCCTGAGTAAGTGAAAGGAATGAAGCCCTCAGCCTGACCTGCCAGGTCCCGCAGCCCCTCCCCGACTCACTGACCCAGCTCTGCTCCTCCAAACCCCAGCTCAGCTGCCTCTTTCCCAGACGCCTGGCCGCCCCACTCCCTCCAGTGGTCTATTGCTGCTGCCCTCGTCCCCACCTGTACATCCACGTCTGCTTCCCGGCTCCCTGGCCACATGCCCATCTAGACAGGAAGCTCCAGGAGGGCTCAGCCTCAGGGCCTGCCTTGAAGTGGGTCTCCTTAACTTTCTGTCGGAAACATATGTGAATCTACAGGGCCACTTGGGGTGACCGAGATCTGTTTGCAGTCTTGTTGGTCCTCGCCTAGACGCGGTGGGGCTGGATTTTTGAAGTGAGTCCCCTTTCCCTGGGCTAGCTTGCAGCAGTGGCTCCTTCGGGGAGGACTGTGCCAT
Organism: Spilogale gracilis; assembly: GCA_004023965.1. Classification (NCBI taxonomy): domain Eukaryota; kingdom Metazoa; phylum Chordata; class Mammalia; order Carnivora; family Mephitidae; genus Spilogale; species Spilogale gracilis. The sequence continues at coordinate 40,898 of PITA01011391.1, read as the reverse complement.
GAAATGCAGGTGTCAGCACGGAGCTGCCTGTGACCCAGTTCGGGGGACCTGCACCTGTCCCCCCGGCTTCACCGGAGACACCTGTGAGCAGGGTAAGTTAGACGGGCCCCAAGTCAGCTGGGGGGAAATGCCACCCAGGGCCACCTCCAGGGTCTAGCCTGGGGGGACCCCAGGGGGCACTTCTGCCTCAGCCCAGCTCTGCACACACCTGGGGCCCATCCTGTCCGTGCAGAGAGAGGCCCTGCCACTGAGGCCTCCATTTCTGCCTCTTCTCCACAGAGTGTCCCCTCGGCTGGCACGGGCCAGGCTGCCAGAGGCCCTGCGAGTGTGAGCACCAGTGTCCCTGTGACCCCCAGACTGGCAACTGCAGCCTGGCCCAGGCGCCAGCCCTTAATAGCCTCTTCTCCCAAGGTATGGCTGCTCCCAGGCCCCTGATGGCAAGTGGGGGCACACCCCTCCCCTCCCAGCATGTCATCCTCTCTCTGGTGTCTTACAGTGAAACAGTGTCTTCAGCTGTCCGAGACCACCCTGAGAACAGGAGAACTCTCCCTTCTCACCGGGTAGGAGATTTGGTGGGACTTGGGGCAGAGATGGGAGGAAATCCCCGCTCCCCCCACCTGTGTGGTATGGGCTCTGCTCAGGGATCAGGAAGGCCGGAGGGTGGCAGCGGGCTACCCAGGTGATGTTTCTCCGGTGTAAACACAGAGAGAGTCACAGCTGATGCTCGCAGCCACTGAAGTGGTCCTGGGAAATGGTGAGAAGGACCCTGGTCACCACCTCAGTGGGAGTCGAGAGGGCAGGGCATCGGGCTCCTTTCCCCTGGAGATTCGCCACTTATTTTCTTGGTGGCTGGTGTCTGGTCCAGAAGTGTCAAGTCCCAGGGAGCTGCCATCGTTTCTCAAGCACCGCTCTGGGATGGGCTTTCTGTTTTCTAGAGCAGTGGGTCTCAACCTTGACCTCAGGGAGGGAGCACTGAAAGAGATTGCTGGGTCCATCCTCTCGAGTTTCTGCTTCAGTAGGTCTGGGGTGGAGGCTGAGAATCTGCATTTCCAGGGCTATCCTAGGTGATGCTGATGCCGTTGGCATGGAGACCCTGCTCTGAGAACTTCTTACAGTTCTCACCTCGTGGCCCAGCCCCACCCACGCTGGACATGGGAACCAGGTGGGGTATGAATGAGAAGCTCCTGGCGATGTCCTAGAGGACAGTCTCGTCGTTAATAATACAGATCCCAGGTCTCTCCTGGAGGTCCTGACTCAGCCTGGGTTGAGGCTCTGAAGGCCCATAACCACACCTGAAGAAAACCCCTGGAAATGTGCTTTGAAAGTGCACCCAGAGCATGGACAGTGGCTCCTGGGAGTGCCTGGCCCCAGGTCTTAAGTTCAGGCTCCTCAGGTGTAAGATTTTGAGCCTCGCCTCTCGTGCTGACCTGGATCCCAGTGACAGCTGCTGGCAAGGGAAAGGGAGCCCTGTGGGGCTGATGAGCCTGCCCCGCCCCTCAGCAATGTGCTTCTGTCGGCTTTTGCATGGAGGGCTTCAGCCACAGATTCACATGAAGGGAGAAAACAATGATTATTGAAAGACCCCGCCAGCTCCCCAGGAGAGAGGAAGGGGTGCAGTTCTCCCTGCTCTGTCCGCTTTGAGGTTTCTGGAACATTCCCCAGAGCACAGGATGCAAACTGGTGCCTTTTGGGGCATCATCATGAGATCCCCAACTGTATTTTATTTGTCCTGCATAATTAAAAGAAATTTAAGATTTATTAGCAACATCTGAAAATCAGTAACATTCACATACAAATTCTTTTTTTTCTTTTCGTGGTTTCTCTTGAAATACCAGGAGCTGTGGCAGGGCTGGCCTGCACGCCAGTCGGGGACTGATACGGCTGCTCCCCAAACATGCATGTGGAGGGTGCCCCCACCCCTGCCAGGCACATCTCACTCCTGAACAGTCGTTGTGTTTTCCTTGGAGGCTCCCAACTCTGCCTCTCTTCTGGTGGAGGGGAGGGAGGGAAACTCCTCCAGCATTGCCCAACAACCCCCTATTTAGGCTTTCTCTTCTGCACCCCCAGGACCACCTGGCTGGCCCTCACCCTGGTGCTGGTTTTCCTTCTGCTGATCAGCACGGTGGCGAACGTGTCCTTGCTTCTTGGCTCAAGGGCAGAGCGGAGCCGGCACCTGGATGGAGCCTACGTTTACCACCCACTGCAGGAGATGAATGGGGAGCTCCTGGCCGTGGAGAAGGACCAGTCAGGTGATGCCCACAACCCCTTTAAGGACTGAAACCTCCAGCCGCCCGCCATGGCCTGCTCTGAAGGCTCGTTTCAACACGGTCTCATTTCTGCAAGGGAAATCTCAAGGCCGCTGATCGTCTGGGTGCTCTCAGCCCTGGTGCCTAGCCAAGCTTCTTGAAGCACCTGTGCCTCAGCCCCTCACCTGGTCACCTGCCGTGACACATTTAATCCTAGCAATACTATGCTCCCCAGAGAGAGACCGCCTCCTTCCCTGCCTGCCTGTGTCTGCTGCCTGAGGCCCGTCCCCTGAGGGCCTGCTCTGCTGCCAAAGAGCCTCTGTCCTCCCGAGGCAGGGGCCACTAGCGACGGGACGCCCCGCGATCGCACCGTGACTGAGTGGCAGGGTCCAGCCGGCGCCCCTGGCCAGGGACGGGTTACAGAGACGAGGGCCACGCCACGGGACCCTTTTCCACAGACCTCATCACAGAATTTGCCAATTCTACTTCCGGTCACAGGAAGCTCCTTCGAAGGGGAGGGATGAAATCATGTTTACAAGCATTCTATTTTGGTCTCCTGCCACCTGAGAGAGGTTTTTTATCACTTGAATAAATTGATGCAATAAAAGGAGCCCCTGGGTGGTATCTAAATCCTAAATTGTGGCTTTCTGGGTGTACCTAGGTCTTCATGCGTGTGGTTGTGTCGCCTGAACTCCGGGGTCATAAACAGGCCCCGAGCGTCTCATCTGTTCCTTTGATCCAGGTATTGTCACCTTGTGCACACAGGTCACCTGGAGATCTTGTTGAAATGCAGATTCTGGCCTGGAATCGGGTACAGGAATCTAAATCTCTAATGAGCTCCCGGGTGAAGCTGAGACTGGGGACTGTGGACCATGTTTTGAAAGGAAAAGGCGTAGGCTGCACCGTGACCGAATGGAATTTAAATTAGTTACCAGCGTTTAAAAGTCAAGAGAGAAACAATTTAAGATTTCTGATTTCTTTTTTAAAAGAGGACCAGCCCACAGTCCCGGCCAATGCCCTTGCAAGGCAACGACTTGTCACAGAGGAGAATCCCCAGTCCCTCCCTGGGCCGGCCTTCTCCAGGTCACCGCAGCCCCCAGCACTCTGTGGCCTGCCAACCCTGTGAGTACGTACGTTTGTAACCCGCGGTCATGATGGGTCTTCAGGAAGTGCCTGGCAGCTCCTTCCTCAGCCACCTCCCCGACCAAGGGCTATTACCCTGTGCTCAGCAGGTCTCTGAGGATGAGAGGTGAGGGAGGTCCTGTAGCTCCCAGCAGGTCTTCGAAGAGACTCACACACATTATGAACTGAATGTATCCCCCCAAGATTACTATGTTGAACCCCCAACTCTCTCCCCTTACCCCCTTGTATTAGGAGGTAGGGCCTTTGGTTTAATTAGTTTTTCATGAGGTCGTGAGGGTGGTCCCCTCAGGATGGGATTAGTGCTCCTACAAGGGAACGAGACGGGAGGGCACTGTCTGCACATGCACAGAGAAGAGGCGGGGTGCAAGCTGGCTGCTGCCTACAAGCCAAGATGGGGGCCTTCAGCACTAACTGAGTTTGCTGGCAGCTTGATCTTGGAGTCCAGCCTCCAGAACCATGAGAAATAGACGTCTGTCGTTTATAAGCCGCCCACTGTGCGGTACTAGAACAGCTTGAGCAGGCTAAGACACAGTAAAACTAATAGCTGTCTAGTCCTGGGTAACCAGTCCAAGACTTGGTGGCTGAAAATAACAACCAGTTAGTGCTTCTCCTGAAAAACAATTATTTTTCGTGATTCTGTTGATGGGGGCTGGGGTCAGTGGTAAGTCTGCAGCAGCTCATGCACCCACTGGGGGCTGGTCTGGGAGGGCCACAGCCCAGGACGTGGCTCCGCCTGGTGCCTCATCCTCCAGGAGGCTGGGTCAGGCTTGGGATCCAGGTGGGGGCGGGGATCCTGGAAGAGAAGCATGCAAGGCCTCTGGAAGCTTCGGCTCAGAACCAGCGTGACCTCATTTCCACCGTGTTCTGTCCATTGGACCAAAGACCCATGCCCCCCCCACCCCAGGTTCGAGGTGAAAGGAGACAGACTCCACCCCATAGTGAGAGGAGCTGTAAAGAGACCTGCGTCCAGGAGGCTAGTCAAGTCCATCCTGCAGTCCGCCTACTGTCCTGCTGGTCTAGTTTCACTTGAGAAATGAAGAATTTGGTTCTGAGAAGTGTAATATCACAGGCCAGTTTCCCAGAATCCCAGGTTCCTGCAGGAACGTGTCTGTGGGTCTGCATGTCTTTCTGTCTCTCTGCCTGAAGTCGAGAGCCGCTGAGCCAGCCTGATATCCCCTCCGGGGGGCTGTGTTGGTGGTGCAGTGGGAGCCAGGGGCCAAGTCGTTGGTCTCCCTGGGCATAGTTGATCCTAGTGAACCATCACTCAAAGCCCACACTACCCACGGCCAGGCAGCTGTCATTTCTGCCTTCTAACTCAGCCCCTTTTCTAGGCTTGCGACCCGGTTTGGAGGGAAGGGAGGGGCGGCATTCACAGCATATCCAGGAACTTGAGAGCATCTGCTCATCCAGGGAACGAGGCAAATTGTTCACATTGTAATTCCTCCTTCCAGAAATGGAAACAACCAAGTTCACGGGCTCCTCCAGGGACCTTGTGTTCCAAGTCCACCTGGAAGTCTCATTCTGTGTTCTGCTCTCTTATAGTGCACAACCCGTCCCTGGGCAGCTTTGACATTTTGTTTCCAGTGTTCAAGGGTAGGAAGTAGTGACAAGAGCTTGGAGAAGTTCCCAGACACCTTTGAATCACGTTGGCATATTCCTGAGACACAGTTCCCGAGCCTGGCTGCAGGTCAGAGTGTCTTCCCCAGGAATGTGGTATGATTGCAGCTGTCCAGATCCTGTCCCAGACCCATGGAGTCAAAATCTCAAGGGCCGGGCGTCTGGGAATCTACAGAGAGCACCTTCAGGGGTTCTGAGGCAATGGGCTGTAGAAACCCTTGTCCTGGAAGCTCTGACCTCTGCAGAGGGCATCTCTGTCCGTCCTTGGCCGGGCTGGCAGCTGAGCTGGGAGGTTACAGTGCTGTGCATGGGCATCATGGGTTTCAGGCCGGAGGGAGCTGAAGAGGGTCCATCAGGGTGTGCTAGAGGGGTCTCTGGTTTAGCAACTAGGATACGTTCACCCTCCCTGTGTGTATAAGGGTATTTACCATGCCGGCCCAACACCCGGTCCTTCTACTTTTAGTTAATGCCCTGTCTTCGGCTGGATCCCTCCGAGCCCCAGAACCTGAGATAAGGAGGTGAGGGCAAGTAGTTCATTTTGGAGGTGACCCCAAGAAGCCTTGGTGGGAGAGAGGGAAGTGAGCTGGGGAAGGAAAGGCAGCCAGTACACAGTGCCTTGGTGAGCAGCTCCCCACTATGGGCAGCCAGGCTCTATCGCCGGGGTCTCTGGGAGAATACAAAGAACATCTTGGGGGTTTGCCTCTAGTGGGGTGTTTGTCAGCCAGTGTGCTCTCATTGTGGGCTGGGGGTTAACTCCTTGGCATATCCAGTCTGCCCTACCCAGGGGCTGAGTATGTTTCGCCAACTGGAAATAGCCACCAGGAACTTGCAGTTTCATGCATCCAGACACCTCCTGGTGGTAATCAGAATGCCCAGTGAAGGTGGGCAGGACACAGAGCCACGGCTGTGAGCCTCCCTCCCATTGCCTTTAGGGCACTACCTCTCCCCCATTCTGCTACCATCCCATCAAGTCCCAGATGGCATGAATAAATGGGTCAGAGGTAGTCCCCTGTCCCAGCTGGCTCACCAGAGCCCATCCTGGAACTTCTACTAGAATTTGGGAAAAAACATTTTGCTGATTGTCCACCTGCCAGGGTGTGGGCTACATGGAGAAGGAGAATGAATTCAATGTGGAGAAGAGCCAAATCAAGAGGAAAGGGGGATATAATTTATGCACCTAGATCCAGCTATACCTGAAGCCAGTTTCATTCTTGGACAAATTACATGGACCAGCAAATCCCTATTTTTGCTTGAGGCACTTTGTGTTGGACCTGAGGGTCTCTGGCAACCTACAGAGTCTAAGACTCATACTGTTCGAGGAGAAACACATTTTGGACTAAGGCATTTTCAGAGCTTAGATGGGGCATGGAGCAGAGGCAGAAAGGTGTTTTGAGATTCAAACACCTCTAGTAGTGGGTAGGGACACGTATTGACACAAATATACAGGAGCTCAAGTCATCAAGCTTTGGGATTGGTAGTTAGGGATTAGCATGGACTACTTATGGTGGTGCAAGGATCCCCGCCCCATGTCACAGTAGTGATGGAAGACCCCTGGGCACAGAATATGGACCAAATGTCTTGGTGGCCTGATTTGGAACCCCAAGATCCTGTTGCCATGGTAACACATGGCTGCTGGGATGCTCTTTATAAAATTTGAGCATCAGGAAAGTCTCCAGAAAAAGGTTCAATCCTGGGATTAATGGATGGGCTTTCCAAGGCTCTTAGGAGCCCTGATATGGGAACAATTCAAATGTTATACCCAAAGCTTTTACTGGATTTGCAAAGGGGTCTGTGTCTCAGAAAACTTGGGCTCCCGGAAACTCTTAAGTCAGAGGTTTCAAGTTGTGCTTTTTGGGGACCCATGTTCCTCAGGAATGCCTTGGCAAGAGCAGGGAGGTACTGGAGGGAGGAGAGGGGGAAATGGACTGAAGAGAAGTCTGAAAGCCACAGCTGCTTTTCATGTCCCTGAGAGCTACCTGGCACTTTTCCTTCCAGCTCTTTCCAGGCCCTGCCCAAATTCAAACAGCAGCTAGTCCCCTTTGACTTGCCTCCATGGAGGCCCCAGCACTCTACTTTGGACCTGGCCCCTGGCCTCAGAGGAAGAATTGGTCCCAGAGGCAGCCTCCGGGCCACAAGGGAGTCCTAGTGTGTCCTGCTTTCTCTGGGCCCTTCAAGCCCCAGGAGGCTTCTGGGGAGGCAGTTCTACCCAGGACAGACGTCAGCAGTGACTCATGGCTCAGACCTGATCCCAGCTGGCCTGCCCCAGGGACCTCCGTCGTTCTCAACACCCACCATGTGCAGGAGTCAGCTGGCTGGTCCCTGGAGAGCTCTTCCCCACAGTTGCACAGAAATCCATGGGAAAGTCCCAGTAAATGAATGCATGTACTATAGGCACTGTACCAAAGCAGGCAAGGGCTGCTTCCTTTCCCTCAGCTGGATGTGTGGGTGGGCCTGCGTGACCAAAGCCGATATAGACAGGGTGTTCCGGAGCAGTCACACAAAAGAACCACACTCCTCTGCTCCCCCAGGTGACAGTCCTTGGCCTCCTGCTCCACAATAAGAGAGCCTTTTCAGAACCACCTGATGTGCGTGGCAGCCTGCAGCCCTGCCCCGTGTCCCAGGGAAGCTCACGGGAAGGACAGCTGGTGCCCTGGACAGGGCCCCCACCCGACCCCCATTCTCAGGACTGTGGCTGTTCCTGGACATAACGCTAGGACTTTGGTCAAACCCCAGGGAACAGAGCAGAGTGGTCCAGAAAGACGGATGGCAGGGCCCTGACCTTCACCTGGATACCTGGCAAATAGAAACCGGAAACCCGCCCTCAAGATTCCAAGTCCGCTGTGCAAAGTGGGCCCAGGGATCAACTACCCATGTATCCGTGTGCGCACCCTTTGCTCATGCGGTGGTTTGAGTAGCATCTTCCCCCCCACACCCAGGATTAGCGTCCACATAGAACCTTAGAATGTGACTTTCTTTGAAAGTAGTCTTTGCAGATCTAATTAGTTAAGGATCTCAAGCTGAAATCATAGTAGGTTTCAAGTAAACCCTAAATCCAGTGACTGGTGTCCTTACAAGACAGGAGACGTACAGAGAAGAAGCCATGTGAAGACACGCAGGACAGGAGCGATGCAAAACCAGCCAAGGAGTTCCAGGAGATGCCAGAAGCTCTAAGAGGCAGGAAGAATCCTCCTCTAGTGTAGAAGGGGACACCTATAAATGCCTTCATCTTAGACTTGTGGGAATCCGTTCCTGTTTTCGGCTACCCAGTCTGTGGGAATTTGTTATGGCAGCCCTAGAGAACTACTACTTATGTCTGCACTTTATATATAAAAATGTGATTTTTTAAAATGTGCTCCCTTTCCCCCAAGAACCAACTTGCAACCCTTTGAGGGTGACACACCCCTGGTGAAAATATTTTTGAGTCGTCTTATACACAACAGCGGAGGAACTCCTGAACAGAGTTTTAGGAGGCAGACGATTGAGGTATATCCAAATCTAAAACGTTTAATGTTTTTGGTTGTAGCAAATGATCAGGAAAACAAGGAACATCATGTTTTACAGGCTGAAATAGAGTGTTTGGAACAGAATTAGAGTATTCTCATCGAACAACTTGTTTTAAAGGAGGAGCAATTCCAGAGCGCAGGGTGTGTGGCGGGGGTTCTCAGCATCCCTGTATTTCAGCCTGTAGAGAGAACATTCTCTAGCTAGTTGGGGAAAATAGCAGTCCGAATGATACTCTTTCAGATTTAGTGGATGTGCTCAGAAAACACAAGCAGTTGCTAAATGGGAAAGTAAGAGGGAAATTCTATCCCGACGCCCACTTTCCTTCGAATGCTCCTGGTGCTGAGCCTTCTGTCCCAGGAGAAACAGTGACAGGCGGGCCTCCTAATGAAGGAGTCTGGAGTGTTTGGTTGAGAAGCTTTAAATCATCAGGATAACCTCTGATGTTTATCGTGTGCTTTCTGTGTGCTGGGCACGGGGGTTGTGGACCCTACAGCTGCTCTCACTCGTCCCACGACAGCCCAGTGAATGAGGTAGGCATGTCCCCATTTTACAGATGAGGAAACTGAGGCACGGGGGAGTTAAGCCACCTGCTGGAGGTTACACAGCTAATGGAAAGAAGGCCGGGGTATGAACCCCACCCCTTCTAAATTTTAAGACCCAAGCTCCTAAACACAGTGTGTGGGGCAGGATCCTTCTACTAATGGGTTGTTTCTGTCCTGCTCACCACAGGTAATGAACAAGAGGGAGGAAGAAACCAAGCCAAGGAGCTTCGGACCCTGAGGTTTAGGGAAGTGCAGAAGCTGGGAACTTGGCAGCCCTTGGATTTTTAATCTCACACCACCCAAAGGTAGGAAGGACCTATTGAAGAAGCTCCAGCTTGGATCCCAGAGACCTCCAGCAAGGGAGGGGGACTGCAGCAGATGCCACCATGGCTGTCTCCTGCTTCTGTGGCCCAGCTTTCCTTGTCCTTGGGTGATCTGCTCTCTCCTATCCCACTGCTGCTTCTGGAAGAAATGGCAATCACAGGTCTCGCAGCCCCTTGGCCAGTACATCTGTAGGAGGGAGCACTTGACTCAAACAGGGCCAGGCAGAGCCTTCTGTGGAATTTGAGATAGATAATTTTCTCAGCCTTAGAGATAGTGAATTCTGTAGTTGTAGGCTTGGGGCTGCTGGCAGCCACCTTGCCCACCAGTGGGAGGAGAGGATGGGACCAGCATGAGAAGAGATGGAGAGCCAGGAGGCCTGGGTGAGGTTGAGAGGATGAGCACATGAGCATGAGGACATTGCGTTCCTGGATCCGGCCATACCTGAAGCAAGAAAGCCCTTAGCCATCCTAGTTACAGGACCCAGGGAATTCCCTTTGTTGCTTAAGCCAGTTTGAGGTGGAGCTTTCTCATGGGAGAAAGATTGATCTCTGGAGGGGAGAACTGAGAGAACCTGAGGCTCATCCCTTTTTTCGGGTCTGGACAGTTCACAGCTGATACAGGTTCCACTTCTCAAGCCAAGCATAACCCCAAGTCAAGGAGAGGCTTCTCCATCCTTCCCTGTGCTAGTCCTAGACAATTCATGGATGGGGAGTGCTAGGGCAGCTTAGCTCAGAACACTCCTCGGACACACCTGGGTTTTAGAAGCAGGCTAGAAACTCATGTAAAGACTGGTGGGTATATCTCAAATTCCTCAGTGATAAATGCCTGGTGACATGGGAGCAACTAGCTTGGAGAATGTCCCCCGTCTCCCCCTACTACTCTCCCTCATGTGCACACACACCTTAATGCAGGATACAGTTTTGGATTTTGTTCCTATATCTGAGGAGCAAACACAGGTGGATGAGAGTCCCTCCCTGCAGGGAGAAGGATGTCTCTGAGAAGGTAGCTTCTTCTCCCTGTTCCAGGTTTGGGGGGTGAGGCTGGTTTGCAAGGAAGCCCTCGCTCCCCTTGCTCCATCATGCTGAGACTGCATGGAAGCATCAGCCCCATGGTTGCAAGCCTACCCCTCAGGCAAGGCCCAGTGACTCTGGGTGTTGACTGGTGGTGAAGCCCAGCTGTCAGGAAAGCTACAAGAGAAGAGTCCATTGAGTACCATTGAGTCATTTGACCCGAGCTATTAATGGAGCCCTATCTGTGAGGTCCCTCCCAGGCAGATAATGTGAGTGAGTGACAGGGGACCAGGTTGACAGAGGGTGGAGGGCTGGGGTGGCCCCATCAAGGGACACATTTGTATTGCCTTTACATGGTAATAGTGGCCCCATTTTGCCAATAGTGCCAAATGCCTAAGGGAAGCTGGACAGGCGAATTTCTGTGTGAAATGCCCCCAATTTTTAAAGCCCTTTATAGGCAAAAAACAGAAGTCAGATCAGTCTGCAGGCTGCCAGTTAGTAAGCTCTGACTTGTTGCCTTTTTGGAAGCCTAGGAAAGGAAAGGAGAAGTGTCCTCAAGCCCCAAGGATACCCAAAACTTTTCCATGCAGGGATTCAGGGAAAGTCTGTCAATATTGAAGCTGGTTCCAGGGGTCAGATTTGCCCTAGGATGGATACAACAAAGTCACAACTTCCTCCTCCCCACAGGGGAGTCCTGGTGACATCTTGAGATCCTGGATCCAGCCTTACCTGAAACAAGAACTCCTGGACTGGCCAATTGCATGTGATGGTGACTGGTTACCTTTTGTGGAGGTCTCTGCAACTCACAACCAAAAAGGTCATAATTAAACAGCTCCAAGGAAAGAAAAGGACCTCCAGAGGCATTTAAAGACAGCCAGAGATACTTCATCACTGCCTGGACCTCCCCACCTTCCTCACGTGAGTGGTGGTCGGGATGACTTCCTAGCAAAATGCTTGGAAAATGAGTTGCATGTCCAGGTGAGTTGTTCCCCAAAGCCTGTAACTCATATATCTGCTCACTGTGCTTGTCTTGGGACACAGGGCATTGCTATGGAGTCAGATGTGAAAACAGTCATTTTTGCCAACCCAGCCTTCTTTCCATGTTCTTCCTGTGGGGAACTGCAGTATTCCTAGAGGCGACCTCCTTAGGCTTTTCAAACCAGGCGGCTGGCTTCAGGGGTCGGCGTTGGCCCAGGTGGACCGATCGCTGAAACCCCACGTTGGTCTGGTTACTGGTCCAGATTGGACACAGGACCCTGTTGGCCAATGAGTGTTCTCTGTTCCCCTGGCAACTGTGATTGGTTCAGGAGCCAGAGTGAGACCCAGACAGGCTGATGAGACTCCATTCTGGGAGCTTGGCTGGAACTTTAGGAGACAGAGGTTCTCTTCGGTTCTCTTCCGCAGCTGAGCTGGTGGGAGGGAGGGAGCCTAGCGGTGATGGGGTCCCCTGAGTGGGGAGGGCACATCAGAAGGTGCTACCCCAGGGAAAGCAGAGCCAGAGGTGGAGAGGGGATGCTGAGCCCGATGATCCATGAGCTCCCAGACCAGGCAGACCCAAAGGTGGCCCACCCACTCCTTGGCTTTTCCTTACGTGAAGCCCAAAGGAGATCATTCTATCTTTGCATCCTTGAGAATGTGTGAGCTGGATCATTGCTATCGGCTCCAGATGCCCCAAATTAGTCAGTGTCCAGACCCAGGGCTGCAGCCCACATGGCCCCAGGCCCCAAGGACACTTGTAGACGTGGGAGGCCAGTGGGCTGCCCCGCAAGGCTCAGCCCAAGCTATCTGGAGACCAGGGGGCTGCTGTGGGACTGGCCAGAAGAGGAGGAGGTGGTGGCGCTGAGCTGGGAGAAGCCGCTGGTGCAGGATTCCAGGCTGGACATGGAGCCCCTGGGGAGGAAGGGCATCGCACGCACATTACCTGGTGGTGACACAGCCCTGGGGCCCGCACACAGCAGGGGAAAAGCTGGTGATGCTGCAAATGAGGCCCCAGGGCTCTTTCCACAAGGCTGGTAACTACCCCGGCACAGAGGACAAGTGCAGAGGGAAAAGCAAGTGAACTGGTGGTGAGAAATGAGGCTCCATCCATGTCCTGCCCCACCCCTGAAGATCCCAGCCTGCCATAAACACCGTTTAGGGACTTCCATGAGCTGGGGATCTAGCATGACCCACAGCCTGGGCAGTCCCCAGCCCTGTCTCTAGCCTCACCCCACCCCACCCCTGCAGCCTCCTTTCAGCTTCTCTGAAACTTGCCTTTCCCTGTCTTAGAACCTGTGCAGTTCTCTCCCACTATTAACTTTGTCCAGTTAACTCCTGCTCCAGACTTCAGAGCAGAGCTGTCCAGGACACATTCTACCTCTGTGCTGCGGGCCTTCACAATGTGGCTCGTAAAGCTGAGGAACTAAAGGCTCCCCAGCCCCAGCGCCCCGCAGTCTGCATTCTGACAACACCCTCCCCACCCCTCACCAGGTGACCTGTGAGCACAGCGCCTAGGCGTCAACTCCAGTGTCACTTCCCAGGTCCATCCCCCATAGTCCCTGCCCACCCGGGGCCAGGCGCCTTGTCCTGAGACCTCTGGCACCTCCTAGCTGTGTGACCTTGGGCAAGGACCCAGGCTGGAATACCTTCATGGTATCCACGCTGTTCATAATTACCTACGGTGTGGTCATATGGCCTCCTGCTCCACAATGGCAGACCCTTTGTGTCTGGTCCCCCAGGGCACAGCCCAACACCTGCCTGCTGAGGACAGCCAGGAACTAGCCCTTCATCTGGTTCTCCGTGGGCTGTTGAAGGTCAGGGCAGCAAGGTTCCCCCACATGGACCAGACCAGACAGCCTAGCAGCAGCATCTGGCCCCCTTCAGCCTCCACCTGCCCTCCTGGAGGCAGCAGCCCCCAGGTGCTTGTGTCTGTGGTATCTGTCCCCTGCATTGGCTGGCACCCAGTGCCCAAAACAAGCTGCTTCCCAAAAAGGAAATTACCAGCCCTCCCATGCTGCGGGGCTCTCTTTGGAGTAAAGACACTGGCCCCTTATCTCTCACATTGGGCTGCATGTGCCCTTAGGGTACTCGGAGCTCCACCTGGCATATGGATGCAGAGACACACACACACACACCCCAGCCTCGATGTGAGTCCATGGTAAAGAAGATAAAGCATTAATTTTAGAGGGAAACTAACAGAGGGGCTCTTGGTGGCTCAGTTGGTTAAGTGTCCAACTCTGGATCTCAGCTCAGGTCTGGATCTCAGGGTCGTGAGTTCAAGCCCCATGCTGGCCTCCACACTGGGTAGGCTACTTAACAGAAAAAAGAAAAAGAAGGAAACTAACAAAGATACATCATGAAGTAGGATGCAAAATCACATTTGTTTTTAAAGGATAAAATGTAGGGGCGCCTGAGTGGCTCAGTTGGTTAAGCAACTGCCTTCGGCTCAGGTCATGATCCCGGAGACCTGGGATCGGGCCCTACATCGGGCTTCCTGCTCGGCAGGAAGCCTGCTTCTCCCTCTCTCACTCCCCCTGCTTGTGTTCCCTCTCTTGCTGTGTTTCTCTCTGTCAAATAAATAAAATCTTTAAAAAAAAAAAAAAAAAGGATAAAATGTAAAGCCAGAAGAAACTACCCTCTCCTCACCCTCTGCTTCATTCTTGCCATCAAGTGCTTACTGTACACCTCAGGGAGGGGCAGGCTTCCGCCAACCACTTCCTCCTGATGACAACCGCAGGATGTGGGTTCCAGCAGTCCCCGTTTAACAGCTGGGGAGGCTGAGGCTCAGACAGCTGAAGTGACTGCCTGAGGCCACACAGCAACCAGGAAGTGCTGAAGGTCATAGCCACTACACTCTCTGTAAGGCAACACCTGGGGAGAGATGTCTGCAAGACACTATTCTAGAATGTTCTAGAACAGTCCAAACCCTGTTTTATGAGTTTCTAGGAGTGAGAGGAGGTCCAAATAGGAGGGCTTTGGGCTCCCTTTCCCCCAGAAATCAATCTGGTATGTTGGGCTTCCTCCTCAAGGGGAGGTTCTGCAGCTGAAACAGCGTTTGGATAGTGTTGGATCTGATTGCTCACAAAGGTGCAGAGCCGCTGGCAAATTTTAGCAATGCTAATCTTGGGGCTTCTCCCCTGGAGAAGCTCAAAGGCAAGTAAAGGAGATGAATCCAAAGTCCCCCAGCCCAGAAGGAAGGAGCTCAGAAGTGCTATGGCCCGTCCTGAGGGCAGTGGGGGGCCCTTCCTGCCCAGGCTCCCTGCTCCAGCCCCTCCTACCTGAAGTCCTCAGATGCCAGAACCTCATAGTAGTAGAGGAGTTTGCACTTGGGGCCGGGGCTGTGCAGGGCCGTCAGGACGTCCTCCACACCCGGGAGGCTGCAGGCCACATTGCCAGGGGGGCTGTGCATTTGCCACTGGAGCAAGTAGATGCCGGGCCAGCGGGTCACATGGGAGCCCTGAAACACAGCAGCCCTGCCTGAGGCTCTGGTCAACGGTGGGTGGATGGGAGCCCCTTGCCAACCTAACCCACCTGCAGGTCTTCCTCGCAGGGCCCCCTGAAGTCATCCCTGACCACTCCGCAGTTACCCCCACATATGTGGGAGCTGAGAGCCTCCCTCTGACCTGGTGGGAGTGGAGGCCTGGGGTGGCTGTGATTGCAGGAGAATGTGTGCAGGTGGTTAAATGCCTGGATTTTGTGGGGCTTTTGTTCTGCTGCCCCAGGAGGGATTCGGGCAGGGAGCTGGCAGGTTGGTTAGAGTTAGTGGAGAGCCTGGATGGTGAGAACGAAGGTGTTAGTTGTTATAACTTCAGGAAGGGCTAGGGGGGCTGGTGTGTGAGGTGCAAGACAGCGTGCTGCTCAGAGACCCTGGGTGAGGTCTGCCCTGCTCACGGGAGCCTGTGTGTGCAGGGTGAGTGAGTGAGAGGGGTCTAAGGCTCGCGAGCACTGGCCGCGAGCAGCATGTGAGTAGCGGGAGGGGTTCATGTTCCAAGATGCAGCTGAGTTCTGTCCCCAGACTTAGAGCATCTCTGCTGCATAGGTTCTGAAACTAACACATCAGAAATCACTGGGAGAGGGTGAGGGGTGCCGAGTCCAGGCCTCGTACCCAGAGGTTCTGAGTCACTCCCCTGGCATGGGACCTGGCAGTCTGCGTCTATGACAAGAGTCCCAGGGGATTCTGAGGCTGGGGTCCTGGGGTTCCCAGAGTCCTGGATCTGCCCAGTTCTTTCTCCCTCACTGTCCCGCAGCGTTCCTGAAGTAAAGGACCAGAAGTCCGGGACACAGTGAACACTCAGTCCTGTATGATGAATGAATAAGTGAACAAAGGAGTTCAAACCTGGATGCTCTCCCCTTCCCGGCAGACAAGAGGGGCTTCAACACGGCTGTAATCCACACCTAGGACCCAGGCTTTGTCCATCAGCTGCCCACCAGCCCTGGCCCTGGGTTCCTGGGGGCCAGGCTGAGGCATCTGCTTGCTGTGGTACAGGCTGAACACCACGTCCCCTCTCAGGATGTCAAAGTCCCAGGTGATGACTGATTCCCCCTCCAGAATCTCTACTGCAACCTGTATGGAGGGTGGGGGGCATAGTCTGAGAGTCCCGTCTGGAACCCCACCAGTAGTAGGGAGCTGGGATGGGAAGGTCAGCTGCAGGAGGTGCTGTGGGGTGCCCACCTGGGTCTCTAGTCCCCACTGTGACTGCAGGGAGGATGGGCTGCTGAGGCCCCCAGCCTCCACTGTCTGAGAACCGCTCTTGGCAGAGGCACCTGCCTCCGTGGAAATGGCTAGGAGGTCCCACCCTGTCACAGGGTGGGTGACCCACAGCCCAGGACTGACAGGAGAGTACCAAAGGCCTGTCCGTCTGTCGTGTTCTGCACAGCCCAGCGCTCCCCTCGAATCAGGCTGGTCAAGCCTCGACTGCACTGCCCCTGTGCTTACATCCGTCCCCAAACCCACTCTGTCCCACCTCTCCTTACAGGTTTCTTCTGAAAGCTCATCCTCAACAAATCACTGGCACAAGAACCCTGGCCTCAGGCTCTGCTTAGGGGACCCTGGCCTCAGACAACACCCCAGCCCAGCAGGCCCTCCCAGGCCAGGTCCCGCACCTCATGGGGGGCCCCTCGGAGCACGCTGGCCGACTGGTAGGTCTCTCTCCACTGCCGCAGCTGGTCCGTGTGCTCTTGCTCCTCCTCCGCCAGATACAGGGACTTGGGGACCAGCCCTCCTTCAGGGACATTACACTGGGGGACAAAGACAACAGTGGCAGGCCTGGCTCACCCACAGAAATTGCACTTCCACAGTGACCCCTTAGTGAGTAGGGTACAAGGCTTCTGTGACCCCATTTGCTCCAGAACCGCCATGCAGTAGGAGCTGTTATTCTTTCCATTTCACAGTCGAGGAAAATGGAAGCTCAGAGAAGTCAGGCCACTTGCCCAAGGTCACACAGCAGAAAGTGGCTGAGCCTGGGCACACACCCATGTTTATCAGGCCCTCCCAGCTCGTTTCTTATTACCATGCTGGTCTTAGAGGCCCATTTGCTAAACATAAATCATGCATACGCATCTCAACAAGTGAGAAAAAAAAATGGGCTAGCTTGGCAGAATTCATAGGAAAATGCCTTTTTTAAACTCAGAAATCAGGTAAGCGTGGAGTTTGGTATTCTGTTAGAGAAGAGAGAAGGGCCTGCTTCCCACAGTCAGATGAGATAAGACCGTTGTGACCCAGGGTCCCCCCTTCTTGTGTCATCTCACCCCTAGGGGAGGTAGAGAAGGGGTCTGTGGCTGCCTCCGCTTGAAGCAGCTGGCCGATCTTCCCACTCTGTGAGGCTGTGGGTTGGGAATAAGTCCCTTTGGGTACACCAGCTCTGGGATCCAGACCACCAGGACGGTTGAGTCACCTCTCCCGGCAGCAGAGGGCGCAAAGTCAGCAGGTAAACTCTGATTGCTGCCTAGCAACATATTGAATGGGGAATACCAAGGCAAACCTTTGACTAGCCTGGTCTCTGGGCTTCCAGAAACTTCCATCTGGATCACTATGTTTGAAAAAAACAAGATAAGGCCCCTCCTTTGGAGAAGACTCACTTCTCTTTGCGGCAGCTTTGAAAACAAGCCCTGCCCCTACCCCCAAAGAGAGAAAGCACGACTTCCCCAGGTACCAGCGCCCACACACACAATGGGGGGCCCCCACTCCAGCCTCCTGGGACCTCTGCAGCCCCACCCCGGCATCTCTGTCTCTTTCCGGGGGCGCAGCCCAGGGCCTGCAGCCACACACTCACCACACACTCCCCGCCGAGGAAGTCGGGGATCACTTCTTTATCCAGGTAATCCACAAGGCCCCCAGGCCCCTGGTAATTGCTGCCACTGTAGATGAGAAACTTCTGCCTGGTGTTGTCGTTGATGAAGGGGCTGATCTGAAGTGGGGGACAGGAGACAAGATGGACCGGGGTTTTGTTTGTTTTATGTGGACATGGAATTCACATCACAAAGAACTAACCATTTTATTTTATTGGGTTTTTTTTTATATTTTTACTTATTTAAGTAATCTCTACACCCAGTGTGGGACTTGAACTCATGACCCTGAGATCAAGCGTCACATGCTCTCCTGTTCTTTTTTTTTTTTTTTTGAAGATTTTATTTATTTATTTGAGAGAAAGAGCAAGAGCGCATGTGCACAATGGTGAGGGGGGATGTGGATTAGGGCAGAGGGAGAAGGAGAAGCAGACTCCCCAATGAGCAGGGACCCTGACACGGAGCTTGATCCCAGGACCCCGAGATCATGACCCAAGCCAAGCTCAGACGCTCAACCGACTGAGACACCCAGGCGCCCCGATGTCACATGCTCTTCTGACTCAGCTGGCCAGGTACCCCAGAATTAACCTTTTTAAAGTGAACAGTTCAATGACTTTAGTTCATTCATTACGTTGTATAATGACCACTTTCCTTTAATTGCAAGGCTACTCATCACCTCAGAAGGAACCCCCATTTGTTTTACACATTCATACACATCAGCAGCCCCTCGCCATGCCCCCTCGCCCAGTCCCTGGCAATCACCAATCAGCTTTCTCAATGGATTTGCCTGTCCTGGACACTTCATAGAAATGCAAGCACGCAACATGGGGCCTTTTGTATCTGGCTTCTGTCACTCAGCGTCATGGTTTCCCAGTCCATCCACACTATAGCCCGGGTCACACTTCATTCCTCTTTTTGGCTGAATAGTACTCCACCGTATGGTTGATCCTGTTTTGTTTACCCCAGATGGAAGGTATTTCAACACTGACCTCCAAGCTGCATGTTAATCCATTGTTTTTCATGGCACCCCTACCCCAGTGTGGTATCTGATGAGACACATATTGGGGCAGGAAGGAAGGACTTGATATTGTCAGAGCACAAGCCAATTCAGCAAGGCATGCCACAGGCAGAAGATGGACAGGGAACTGGGAATCCCACCTGTGTGGCCCCACTCCTTCAGCCTCCACCCTGGGAAGCGGTCCCCTGCGGGCCTCAACAACTTGGCTCCATGCCATTGGCTTCCATCTGGTGTGGCCACTAGGCGGGGATTGGGGGGCAGCAGCAGGTGATGGGAGGTGGGAACAGAGAAAGAGGCCAGGGTACTTCTTCCCCCACTCCCTCCCCTACCCCACCCAGTTCCAGCTCTCATGGGGTTCAGCAACAGTGTCATCCCCTCTGCTTGTCCCTCCAGCCCCCCAGGGGTGGTCAGGGCTCATGGCGGGGGCTAGCCTTTGGGGTGAATCCCACTTCTAGCCAGAACCCTAAATGACTGGCTCCCACCACCACTCAATACACATCTTCTTAGTGGTCTCCAAACAGCAAGGGAACTTCATTTTCACAAAGATCAGGATATTTCAAGATAAAACGTTTCCGGAGCAAGTCCTGCCTGTCCGTGGACAATCCTGCTCCCCAGCCAAGCCCCAACAGAGCTCTGAAGTAGCCCCAGGAGCCAGAGAACAATCCACCCCAGCACTCTGCTCATATCCTCTCCTGTTGACAATCTTCCATGGCCCCCTACTGCCCCAGGACAGCCTGGGCTTGGCAGGCACTGGTCTCTGAGCATTTTCCCAGCCTCTGCCAGGGCCACGGCCCTTTTTCTCCTATTTGCTCCCAACCATTCTGGACTGGGTCTTCAGTTTCTCAAAAGCGTCAAGTACAATCAAGTACACCTCTTCTGAGGGACCTTCCTCGGTTCTCCAATCTCAACTACCTCCCTGCATCACCGCTGCCTGACTTAGCCTCTCCAGGAACCCTGAGCATCCTCACACCCTTGTCACGGGGAGCCATGAAGTGCTGGCTTGTGTGGGGTTATCTGCTTTATCTTCCCCTACCCCATGACAGTGGTGGGGAGACACACTGGCTGGCTTGTTTACTCCCAATCCCCAGGGCCAGAAATTGTCTGGCACATAGTAGGTACTTATGAAACACTGACTCAAACATCTCAAACAAATCTCAAATATCTATCCGATTGAACCTCACCTTATAGTAGTTGTTCTCTAGTTTTCTGGGGCTCTGAATCCTCAGAGGGGCCTGTGGACCAGTAGCAAGGCCCCAGGTGGGGGTTCTCACCTGCCGGTGACAACCTGCTCCTGGTCGTGAGATTAATTCAGCACATTGTGACTAGCCTATTTTTAATGGAATGGAATAGAAGAGCGAAGAGGGTAAAACCAGCACTTACAGATCTGTTTCGGGAGGGTGTGTGTGTGTGTGTTGGGTTGGGTTGTAACATAATGTGCATTCCTTACTGTGGGTTCTGGGGAAAAAGTTTTAAAATCCCTCTAGCACAGGATCCCAACACTCCTCAGAGCCGATGCACCAGAACCCCAGGGACGCTGTACAACCCTGAGTCTAGTGTCCACAGAGCAGGAAAACAGATACGTAAATCCTGGTCTAGCCATACAGTGGAATCGTATTCAGACATGAAAAAGAATGAAGTACTGATCCCACCTACAACACGGATGAATCTGAGATCATTATGCACAGTGGGAGAATCAATGCAAGAAGCCTCAGATTGTATGATCCCACTTATATGGGAAATATTGCGAATA
The DNA here is from genome assembly GCA_004023965.1 of Spilogale gracilis. Classification (NCBI taxonomy): domain Eukaryota; kingdom Metazoa; phylum Chordata; class Mammalia; order Carnivora; family Mephitidae; genus Spilogale; species Spilogale gracilis. Next base: position 20,481 of record PITA01011391.1, on the reverse strand, counting down.
GGCAAATCCATAGCAACAGAAAGCAGACTGACGGCTGCTTGGAGCTGGGGAGTGGGGAGCTGCTGATGGCTACAGTTTCCTTTTGGAGGTGCTGACAATGTTCTGGAACTGAATGGTGGGACGGTTGCACAGTTCTGTGAATCTACTAAAAACCACCGAATTTGGCGCTTTGAAAGGGTGAACTTTACGGTCCATGAGTTCCATCTCAATAAAGCTGTGACTCAGAATAAATGACACAGAATAAGCAGGCAGAGGGAACCCCCCTCCCATCTCAGCCATCTCCACCGGCAGGGGCCTGGCCCTAGCACCTGCTCTCACCAGCGTCCAGAGCACTGGGAAGACGCGAGGGGCTCGCACGATGAGTAGCCGGCCCAGGGTCTCAGGGTAGTTGTCCTCCACCACCTCGATCATCCGCAGCAGGGCCTTCACCCCTGGCCGCCACAGGTGACGCATGTTGAGACCCTCCAGGTCCACCAGGCAGGTCCAGGAGCTGCGGCAGAGACAGGCCACTCACTCCTGCTAGCTCCGCCACCTCGCCGGGCCCCTGCACCCCCAGGGAGCCTGGGGAAGGCAGGGCTGGGAGTAGCAGGGCAGGGCACTCTCGTGGATCCTACCACCCCTGACCCCTCAGCTGGGGAGGCCATGTGGTGAGAAATTCAGTGCATGGCCTGTGAGGCTAGGCACCTGAATTCAAGGGTCACCTCCACCCCCGAGAGCTGTGTGACGTGGGCAACTTCCTCATCGTAACAGTGACAGTAAGAGTCCCCATCTCAAGCAGTTGTTGGGATTAAATGAGATCATTCCTCTGCAGGGACAGGCCATAGCCGCCCTCGACAGAAGCCAGTTACTGCTAGCAACTGTTGAAAAGGGGCTGACAGCTAAGAACACACTCCAGAGCCAGATGGCCTGGATTCAAATCCCAGCTCTGCCACCAGCTGTGTGGCCTTGCCCAAGTTCCTTGACCTCTCTGTGCCTCCATTTATTTCACTGGTACTAATTCATTAGGGGAATGACTGTTTTACCACAGCAGCTAGTCCCCAGGAGCCTCTCCATCCTGCCTTTGTTCCCTTCATCCAGCCCGACTGCTGCAAGGAGTCCCTCATGACACCCAGACGTCTGAGCCATCTCAGATGAATTCCACTGCTGATCAGGACCCTGACTGATGGATTTCTCACCCCAACCAATGTATGTCCCCTTAGGAAAGCTCCAGACAACAAAGGAACTTAGTTTTCCCAAAGATCGGGCTACGTCAGGATAAAAAGCCGCAACAGCTGGTGCAGCCTGCCCCTCCTTCCCCCTGCCCCCAAGAAGGACGACATGAATCCGGTACTTCGGAGAGCACATGCTGCAAAGTAAGGTTATCTCTCAACGGTCATTGTTTTTGGTGATGCATAAAGAAACCCTGGGACTGGTGATATTATTCCCACACTACAGATGTGCAAGCTATTATTCAGAAAGGTTCAATACCACTGTAAGTACTCGGGTGGGAAACGGAGCTTGGGGAAGTTAGAGAGGGACGGTGGTTCCTGGATGTGCCATGACACCCGTGGTCCACCTGCCTGGGAGACAAGGTGGCCTTGAGGGGGGGGTGCTGAGCTGGCCTCACAAAGCAAGATCCAGGGGGTGATGGGGCTCAGGGGATCACGTCCTTGAGCCCGAAGCAGACGGGAACAGGTTCAAATCTCAGCTCTGCCACTTACCCATTTAGCAACAACCTTGGATGAGCATTGCCCCTCTGAGCCTCAGTTTCCCCCTTCACAAAGAATAGGGACAACAACAGTCCCTGCCTCACAGGCTCATTGTAAGAATGAAGAGAGGACATTTCTTTAAAGTACCTAGCATGCTTCCTGGCCCAGCGTCTATGCCCCATGAACCTTGGCTGTTTTTACTATTTCGGGGGAATTGGCTTCCTGAGGTTCTTGCCTGATGGGACGGCCAAACTGCTTTGTGTTCCCTTCACATCTCTTCTGTCCTTCCTCGTTGACAGAAAGAACCTGGAAAGTAGAGAATGTGCTGGCAAAGGTTCGCTTAGCTGCTCCCCCCACCGGCAGCCCTGGGGTCCAGGGAGCGGCGGCCCCCACTCACGTGCTTCAGCAGCGCCTCCTCCCCCACGGCCTTCATCAAACCTTTGGTGTCCATGTGGCCCAGGCGTAGGATGTAGAGCGGGCGGCCATCTTTGTAGGCGAGGGAGGCCAAGTAAAGACAAGGGACATTATTTCAGCGGAGCTAGGGAGAGGGCAGGCCCCACCTTCCCCTCGGAGCTCGGCCCGCCCCTCCTGTCCACTCGTCCGTGAATGTGGTGCCTGCTGCCCGGAGGGGCCGACAGCAGTGATGGCCACAGAAGCAACGTGTCCAAGGCTCAGAGACAGATTTACATCACGCAGGAGACTGGGTGAGGGCCTTACGGCCACTCTGTGTACGACCTCAGCAACTTTACTGCAAACCTGTCCTAAAATTAAACATTTGTTTTAAAGTTTTCTAAAAAAGAGAAGAGATGAGGGGCGCCTGGGTGGCGCAGTTGGTTAAGCAACTGCTTTCGGCTCAGGTCATGATCCCGGAGTGCCAGGATTGAGTCCCATGTCGGGCTCCTGGCCCTGAAGGGAGTTTTCTTCTCCCTCTGACTTTCTCCCCTTTCGTACTCTCTCTTTCTCTCTCTCAAATAAATAAATAAATAAATAAAATCTTTAAAAAAAAAAAGGCAATGAACCATATTAGGAGGAATATGGACAGAGGGGATAACGTTGGCTCTTAGTTTCCTGTCAATGAAAGCAAATAGGAAAAACAAGGAAGTGTATATGAATACAGTTGATTCTTGTTATTCATGATGTCTTCTAAAGTCACCTTCAACACTGAGTTAGGGAGAAATGAAGCATCACTTTGAGGAAAAATACGGGGTAAGGTTCCTGTGACCCTCTAGGCATTACACTTTTGTTAACTGATGGATACATAACCTAGTCCTGAATTTCTTGAATTCGGGTATACTAGCCTCAGAGGCCATGCTCATGAAGGACACCCTATTGGGTATATATTGTTGATTCATCAGCATCGAACTCATGGCCAGCGGCCCCACACTGAAGCCCTAAGAATCTTATCTGACCCACACATTTTCTCTGTGGGGCACACCGAAGCCTTCTTGTGCTTGGGAACACTAGTTAGCACTTTCACACTTTGCTTTAAACAGCAAAAAATCACACACACACACCACGGCACAAAACTGCCAAAAGGAAAAAAAAAGTAAGAAGTGGACTTTAAAAAGGACTCTTGTTAACAGTATGAGTGCTGAAACAAAAAGGGAGGAGGACATCCTGGGGACATGCAGGTCAGACAGCTGATTTTTTTGCCACTCTGCCCATGGTCCTAAGTGACCACAGAAGCACCCTGAGTATTGATTTGGGGGTTACAAATAAATTTTGGCGAGTAGGCAAATTCACAAATATGGGATCCATGAATAATGAGGATTGACTATAATAAAGTGCTCCAACCGGTTCTTCAGGAGAATCAAGCACTCATCCTAATTGATGTATATGAAATTGTACACAAAGGGCTTTGAAAGCATACTGGGCACTGCCATCAAGGACAGCTTGGTAAGAAACTGAGAGGAGTTCTTTGTAGTGGGTTGAACAGTGTCCTCTCCAAAAGTTCACATGCACTCAGAACCTCTAAATGTGACCTTATTTGGAAATAGACTGCAGATGAAATTAGTGAAGGACCTCCACAGGAAACCTTAAATCCGATGACCTGGGGTCTTTATAAGAAGAGGAAATACGGAGGCGCCTGGGTGGCTCAGTTATTAAGCATCTGCCCAGGGTCCTGGGATCAAGCCCCGCATCGGGCTCCCTGCTCGACGGGAAGCCTGCTTCTCTCTCTCTCACTCCCCCTGCTTGTGTTCCCTCTCTTGCTGTGTCTCTCTGTCAAATAAATAAATAAAATCTTTTAAAAATATTTTTTAAGTTAAAAAAAAAAGAAGAGGAAACACGCAGAGGGTAGTCATGGGAAGACAGCCAGAGACTGGGGTGACATGACCAGAAGCCAAGGAACGCCGGGAGCCCCCAGGAGCTGGAGGAGGCAGGGAGAGATTCTCCCCTAGAGACACTGCAAAGAGCATGGCCCTGTTCACACCTTGAGTTTGGGCTTCTGCCTCCAGAACTATGAGAAAATACATCTCTATGGCCTTAAGTCACCCAGTTTGTGGTAATCTGCTACAGCAGCCACCGGCACTCACGCAAACTCATGCAGCCATTATGTGTGGGGTCCCCAGGACCAAAAGCAAGGGTGGGCTAATGCTGTCCCTGCGTGAGGAATGATGCTTCAAGCCCAAATATCTACTCTGGCCCTACTTTCCTCATGGCTGGGTGAACCCCAAGGATGTCGCCAGATGCCCAGAAGAGTCAAAAGGAAAAATAATAAGAGGCCAACATGAAAAGTGGCCTTCAAAGTGCCTTTGGCCATGACCGAAGTGTGCGCTCTGCATTATGGAGGTGAAGGGATGCACCTGTATCCTGGTAGTGCCAGCCCCCTGCATAGAATTCCTCCAGGAGGGCAGGGGGTCGCCACGTCTGGAGGAGGAGATCCACCTGGTGCTGCTTTCTCCAGCTCAAGGACTGGCACAGCATCGCCCGGGCCTTGTCCAGGTGGAAGTCACGAGCCCGCAGGAACCGGAGGATGTGCTCGTCCTTGGGAATCTGAGAGGAGAAGGAGAAAGCCCGTAGAATGGTATTCCCTAACCCAGTGGACAAAATTATGGAGACTGAGTCTCCTGTCTTATCTGCAAAATACTTAGCTGGGGGAAAAGACCATACATTTTACCATGACACCGTCTAAGGGTGAGCTGTAGGGAAAATCTCTGAGTCTTAGTTGCCTGACATTCCTCCCTCCTCACGTACCTCTTTTCTTTGGGGGAGCAGCTTTTTTTTCCCACTCCCCAGCACCGATCCTGGTTTTAGCTGGTGTCACCAATCAGCACTGCACTCCCCCGACCTCGGGGGTCGCACACCCATCCAGAGCACAGAGAACTTAAATCAGAAGAATGGGTTGTGAACCCCTTTATCTGCAGTGGCAAAGCTTAGGTCTGCAGCCACGGCTCCAAGCTCAACAGGGAAGTAAGTCTAACGGGGATGAGACAGAAGCAACAGAATCAAGAGCTCAGGGGGTCCTGACTGCATGTGAGTCCTGGTTTGGGACATCCCTGAGACAGGTTGCACGGCCCCCTAGGTGAGGCTGAAAGATGTACCTTCAAAATTCATGTCCACCCAAAACCTCGGAACAGGAACTTATTTGGAAATGAGTCTACACTGATATAATTAGCTAAAATGAGGTCACCCTGGTGTAGGTGGGCCCTGCTCCGGGAGGGGACTTGGGACGCAGACACAGGACACACAGGGGTAAGAAGGCCACAGGATGATGATGGAGGCAGGGACTGGAGTGCCGCATCCACAAGCCAAGGGCAAGCAGAAGCCACTGGAAGCCAGGAGGGAGGAGGCATGGTCCAGATCCTCCCTCAGAGCCTTCAGAAGGAACCAACCCTGCCCACGCCTTGATTTCAGACTTCTAGCCTCCAGAACTGTGAGAATATGTTTCTGTTGTTTTGAGCCCTCAGTTTGTGGCATTTTCTTTCAGCAGCCCTAGAAAATTAATACACCCCGCTCAATAGTTCTATGAGCCAATAAATACTCCTCTCCTTATATTTTGCCTTGACTCAAGGTGCATTCCTACCACAAAGAACCCCAAGTCTAATTAAGAGGCCGAGGTGACAAGTGAAGACCCTGCCAGCTCTTCTTTCTTCCCTCAAGCAAGTATCAGCAGGCAAGGGAAACCTAGCCCCAGTAAAATCTCCCCTTTCCCAAGTGCTCATCCTGAGCCAGACACAACTCTAGGCACTTTACATGCCTTGTTCCTTGTAATTCAGTCCAGACGGTATACATTATCCCCCTTCTACAGATGAGAAAACAGGGGCAGATAGGTTAAATCACAGCCCAGGGCACCTGGGTGGCTCAATCATTAAGCACATGCCTTCGGTTCAGGTCATGATCCCGGAGACCCGGGATCGAGCCCCCGCATTGGGCTTCCTGCTCTGCTCGGCAGAAAGCTTGCTTCTCCCTCTCTCCCTCCCCCTGCTTGTGTTCTCTCTCCAGCTGTATTTCTCTCTATCAAATAAATAAATAAAATCTTAAAAAAAAAAACCACAACCCAGCTTGAAAGTAACTAACTCCCTTGTCTGCCCCGCCCAATGTGGGGAGGGGCTAGGAAAGAAGGGCAAGCTCGAAGTTCTTATTCAACAGAGCTGAAGATCAAGTCCGTGCTTGGGACCTACATACATGATGGACATTCATGGGATAGGGCTTAGAGCCTGGAGGCATTTTTGATTGTCGCAGTTGGGGGAGAAGAGCTCCTGGTATCTCTTGGTAGAGGCCAGGATGCTGCTCAGTGCAGAGGACAGTCCCCCCACCATAAAGAAATGTCCAGCCTCAAATGTCAATGGTGCAGCGGATGAGAAAGCCCGATCAGTGGTAGGCACAGCATATGCATTATAGACACATGAGACAATACATAATAAAAGGAAGGCAAAGTAGAGGATAGTGGGTGGGGGGATGGGGGAACTGGGTGAGGGACCTTAGGGAGGGGGCTTGAAATAATGAGCACTAGGTGTTGTATGCAACTGATGAATCAGTGAATTCTACCTCTGAAACTAATAATACAGTATATGTTAATTCAACTGAATTTAAATTGGAAAAACAACAACAACAAAAAAAAGAGGCAAAATAGAAGCTTCTGGGATTGCTAATTACATCAGCCTATTTACCTGACCCTTCCGCCACCAGGGCCTGAAGTGAGTCGCTGTCACTGACCATGGTCTGCACGCACCTTTCCTTTGTGGGTCTCCTGCAGCCAGTGCCGAAGCTGGATCAGGCAGCGCTCCTGCATGGGCGTGAGATGGCCCAGGTACCTCTCGATGTAGTCTGCACCCACCTTGTCCCCTGCGGGAGAAGATGAGGGAGTACAGGACCGGAGGGCAATGCCACTCTCTTCCCCACATGGTCTACCCTTTCTGGAACCCTCGTCTTACTGGCTGCCTCGGATCGGAGACGAGTACCGTGGCCCTTTCACCAGAGAACCGCCACATGGGGTCCACATCCTCTGGTCTTGCCAACCATTTCCAAGGTCATTCTGAAAACTCATGGCGAGGCCAGTGAGGATCTCACTGTGGCAAGTGATGTGTCCTTTGACCCTCGGAAATCCAGGTAATTCCCACCCCCTTGGAGCTGTCCTGCCCTCTGAAAATTATTAACAATATGTGCTTACTGTTTCTAGACACATATCATCTCAGTGAGCTCTCCCAACACCCCTGTGAGGCAGGCACACTACTGTCCCCACTTCACAGAAGACAAAACTGAGGCCAAGAGAGGATAAGTAGCAAGTGAATGCATGCAGTGCACAGCATTAAAGAGATGGTCGGTAGATACAGTTCTTTTTGCCTTCTCACCTCCCAGCCCCCTTGTGGGTTTGAGGCTTTTTGTAGACAGAGCCCTGAGCCCAGAATACAGCCCGGGAGCTGCATGCATCTTTCCCAGTGTTCAGTCCCGTCCAGCTGCACAACTGGGCTGTTTGGGGTCAGCGTGTGCAGGCGTTGAGAGGCTGGTCTCCAACCTGAGGTCCTGGTCCCCACTCCTACTGCTGGGATGGCAGATGCTGGCACACAGCTCAGCGTGTGAGCATCTCAGCAGTGGGTAGGCGGTCCTCCAGGCAGCCCCCACGAGCACAGCCCGTTCTCTGTGTGCACAATAAGAAAACAAATAGAATGTGTGCACAACCAGCAGCAGGACCCCATGGTTCCCTCTAAAACAAAAACAGTCCTGGGCTGGAGGTCAGTAGGCATCTGGTAAATAGAGGCAGGAGAGATGCTGATGGCGTGGGGTAGGGGAGCCTCAGAGTGGTCCAAAGTGGGGATGCCGGAGATGGGAAGGGGGTATGGAGAGGATGTGGGAGAAAGCACAAGGGAGGCAGGCGATACCAGCATCCTTCCGGCCCCTGTGCAGCTGTGAAGGCCTCTTTCTCCCGAGCACAAAGGCCCACTGATTCAGGGCAGGGTGGAAGGGGCATGATTCTGCCTCTCGCCAGCCGTCCTGAATACCACCCCTGGTGCTGGACAGCACAGACGGACAAGGAAGGAAAAGCCTGCTGCAAAATGAGGAGGGCCCAGGGCATGACCACCAGACAATGTGCACAAGAAGGGGGAGAAGTTTTAATTTCTTAAATATTTAAAAAGTGCACGTACCCCAGCAGCCAGCTAGTGCATATACAGTTGGTGCACAATAAATGTGTGTTGAATGAATGAATTTTGTTCTCCCTAAACACTGCCCCAGATATATTACTGGTTACATGGCAGATCTCCAAGAAAGCCAAGCCCTACACACATCAGTGGCCCCAAAGGAAAGACTGAATCTTCGTTAGCACAAATGCGTATGGTTAAAACTGATTTCATGGGGTATGTATAGTTTTGTGTCCTAGGTTTTTTTTTTTTCTTTTAATTTTAACATTATGTTGTGAACATTTCCCATGTCAACAAAAGTCTAAAATATGTCCAAGGGCTAACTGCCTTCAGTACAAAGAGCTTTTACAAAGCAGTAAGAAATCAATGGGCAAACAGGAAAATAAAGTACAAGAACAGAGATTCACAAAAAAGCAATATGGAGTCACTAAGCACAAGAAAATTAAATTTGGCTCCACTCATTTACTAGTGGTCACTTTTTGCTTTCAGTTCATTGTTTTTAAAGATTTTATTAATTTATTTGAGAGAGAGAAATAGAGTGTATGAGCTGGGGAGGGGTGGAGAGGCAGAGGGAGAGGGAGAAGCAGACTCCTCTTGCTGAACAGGGAACCCAACTCCCAGGACCCCAGGATCATGACCTGAGTTGAAGGCAGATGCTTAACCGACCGAGCCCCCCAGGCACAGTCTTGTGGGGATTCCGAGTGAAGTCAGAAATAGAAACAGCTATACATTTTTTCGGGGAACATTGATTAATACGTCTTTGCAGTCCTAACTGGTAAATCTGCCAAAATTTTGGCTGCACATAACCTTTGACCCAGCAATTCAACTTAAAAACTTTTATGCTACTGGACTCCTGGGTGGCTCAGAGGGTTAAGCCTCTGCCTTCGGCTCAGGTCATGACCTCAGGGTTCTGGGATTGAGGCCCGCAGCATCGGGCTCTCTGCTCAGTGGGGAGCCTGCTTCTCCCCCTGTCTGCCACTCCCCCTGCTTGTGCGCACGCGCTCGCTCTCTCTCTCTCTCTCTCTCTGGAAATTTAAAAAAAAAATTTATACTATGTATATGCTCATACAAATATAAAAACAACCTTAAATAGAAAGATACACTATATTATTTATATTTTTAAATGGAAAAAAATTAAAATTAAAAAACAGAAACCTAAATGTCCATCAATAGAAGATGAGCTAAATTAACTAAAAATAATCAATAAGCAATACATGTTTATTAATAAGTAAGTTATGCTAGGGTACAACTACACCATGAAATACTGCAAAGTGCTGAGACAGAAATAATGATACAGAAAACTGTTCGAGCAACATTAGGAAGTGAAAATAAATAAAACATCCAGTAGAATGTATAAGATGCTTTCATTCATTCAATGTAAGTTATACACATTCATGCCTGTATGTGTGTGTGTACATATTATGTACACATATATGCCTAGATAGCTTCAGGAAATACGGACACAAAACTATATGGCCTCGAGGGAGAAGAAAGGAGTCTTACTTGCTAATTTACATCTTCCAAGGAATTTGAGGGTTTTTTCCCTACTATCATCATGCAATTAAAAATAGTAAAACAACAACAAAATGGAGAAAAGGGCAGCCCTGAGACACCAGATCAGGTCAATTCCTGATTTAGAAATAAACCAGTTCTGGCTCTTGGGTCCGAAGGAAGAGAGGGTGAAGCAGTAGGAAAGGGAGGAAGCTGAGCCATTCCAGGTCCCAGACTCGTTCCCAAGGGGACCCGCAGGAATTCTCCCATGGACTGTGCAAACCCTAAGCAGGTTTTGGGGGACTGGGTGGCTGGGGGTGCCAAGGGCACAGACCTGGCCAGCTGGCCTCTGCCACAGGGACCTACCGTCTGTGAGGACTGTTTCAGGAGCAGGGCCTGGGGCACTGCCGGGCCTGTCAGCCTCCAGGGAGCCAGCATCCCTCGGGCCAGCCTGAGAGCGGGCGTCCTCCTCTCGGACGGGGGCAGGCGTCCACCGGGGAATGTGAGAGGTGCCCTGGGAGATGAGCTCGTTCAGGTAATGCTCAATCACCTCCTTCCCCTGGAAGCCAGAGAGATCAGAGACACATGAGCGCCAGGGCAGGGGTTCGGCGGGGAGGGGGGGAAGCCCGCCTCAGCCTGGGCGTCACCCCCACCTGGCTGCAGTCCGAGCCCTCACTGGTGGCTGTTGGGCGGTGGCGATGTGGCCAGGGAGATATGCTGTGAGTTCAAGTACAAGCTGCATTTCTAAGCGTCAGTACGAAACAGAAAAAAGAAATGTAAAAAGAGTTCATAAGCTTTCTCTGGATAACGTGTTGGATAAAATGTATCATCAGAATGAATTTCACCTGTTTCGTTACACGAACAGGCTTCTCTCCTCAGAGACGGGTCTGAGCTCTTTGTGGAGCAACATTTTAACTGGGACAAAGCACCACAGAAAGCCCTCCCTGTGTCCAGAGCTTCCTACACGAGCCCCAAACAACAGAGAGCTTCAGGATAATGATTAGGGTGCCTCCACTACGGGCCCAGTGGTTTCCACTCATTATCTTGGACGTGATTAGGATACCCATTCTATGGATGAGAAGACTGAGGCCAAGGAAGGTTAAGGATCCATCTTGCCTGATGTCACGTGGGTTGTCAGGTGTCAGGGCAGGTACTGAACTGGGATGGCAAGCTCTGACTTCCTCTTTCTGACACAGGAGCCCACCTCTTACCCTCTTGACGTTGGCCGTGTACTGCTTCATGGCAATCTTCTCCAAGGCACTTTCGAAGCCAAAGAAGGACCGGATGTCCAGCGAGGCAGACTGCTCAAAGCAAGTCCACTCTTCATTCTCAGGGTGGACCTGAAAGCCAGGTAGGGGTGATGGCAAGGTCTCAGTGCTGGGGATGCCGCGTCCCCTCCGGCCCATCCCGGGGCTCTCTGGGTGATGTGGGACCAGCCAGAGCGTAGAGCAGACAGCACCCTGGGAGCGGGGGGGGGGGGGATAGCAGCCCTCCCCAGAGTGTTAAAGAACAAAGACCCTTCTCATGAGGGGATGGGAGCAAGTGGGTCTGGTATCTACATGCCTCTCCCTTAAACGCTGTTATATAATATCCTTAGATGAGTAATATACTTAATATATAATTCTATATAAGCAAGTTGTACATAATTAGTATATATTTAGATATATATTTTAAAGTATGTATTATATATTCAGAGATATTTATTAATATATATAGATACACACAGAAGCAAGAACAAACTTTGTTGACAGAGCGACTATGCAGTCCCAGGCTTAGTACTTCCCAAACCTCCATGGGCAGAAACATGAGCAGGGAGTCTGTTAAACATGCAGATGTCTACTGAGGATTGGTGGGGAAGGATAGAATGGCTGGGTTATGGACATCAGGGAGGGTATGTGCTATGGTGAGTGCTGTGAGCTGTGTAAGACCTGTACCCCTGAGGCAAATAATACATTATATGTTAATAAAAATTTTAAAAATAAAATAAAATATAAAATATGCAGCTGTCCAGGTTGAATGGGTCCGGGGCGGGGCCTGGAAACCTGCATTTCCCAAGCAGCCTTGGGGATACTGAATCAGCTGTTGGCCGAACTCACTCTGAGAAAGAGGGCACTAAAGACGATTTATAAAAAAACTGGCACCCACACTTTCCTACGGGTGAGAGCCTGAACATCCTGGGCCCAGGTTTCCTGGGGGCCCCAGGAGGAGTTGGAGATGTGGAAGGAAAAAGCAATGGGTGTTTACTGGATAGCTGCTGTCTACAAGGCCCCATGTCAAGTGCGGGGCCAGACTGATGAACAAGGCAATCCCCCCTTATGGAGGAGACTCCCCCCAAAACGCCTCTAATGCACTAGAGTTACGATGTTGGACTTACCATCATGAAAACCACCATTTGGGATCTAGCACAGGCTAAGGGGCTTTACCTACATGATCTCATTTGCTCCTGCCAGCACCTGATGAGGCAGGTTCCCCTGGTGGAGACCTCAGGGGTGTCTTGGGGAGAGGAAGCAACTTCTCCAACACCACTCAGCAAGAAAGTGGCAGCGCTGGGCTGCATCCAAACGCCTCCAGACTCTGCCCTCCCTCCAACCCCCCGGGCCAGCAGGACCTGCCCTCAGACTTCACTCATCCACCCCAGGCTCTTCGCCCGTGCTCTTCCTGCCCCAGAACTCTGTTCCCAGGCCTCTCATCTGTCCGCTCTCAGCTTCCTCCTCAGAGAGGCCCGACGGTCACGGTTAGGAAGAGAGGGCCTCTCCACTTCCCTTCCGTCATCCTGCCTGCTGGATCCCTTCTTAGCACTTGTGACAAAGTCATAATTATATGCAAGCCCATATTTCCTTGTCTGTCTCCCACTGAAAGGGAAGTTCTTGTGAGCACAAAGGTCAGGCGGACTAGTCCACCACAAGCTGCCCCGGCGCATAGTAGGTGCTCAGCCAGTGTGGACTGGAGAAGAATAATAATGACCTTTAATTATATTAAAAGGTAACACGCCTACGGGGTTTAGGATGTGCCGGACACTCTTCTAAGGGATTTGGATAGTTTACTTCCTTTAATCCTCAACACAGCCTATGTAGTAGGTGCAATCATTAATCCCATTTTAAAACAGACGAAGAAACTGCAAAGGAGGGTGCATTTTGTGGAGGAAGGAAAGGAGAGAGCAAAGAAGAAGGGGGAGGCAAGTTGCCAGCTTTAGCCAACAAAATACAGGATGCCACATTTGAATTTTAGATAAACAGTGAATAATGTTTTGTTAAGTATGCCCCAAGCGATACTTGACACTAGTAACAAAAAAGTATCAGCTGTGTATCCGAATTGCAGATGGAAGCAATGTCTAGCATCTCAGAAAGGACAAGGCCCTGCGGGCAGAGGTGGGAGGTACTGGGTTGAGGCAAGGACTGGGGGGCACCGACTCACTGTGTAGCTGCAGCTCTCATTGACCACCACGCGGCTGGCAAAAGTCTCGTTGTGGGCTTCGATGAGGAGGGTCCTCTCCCTCCAGTTCAACACGTTTCTCTGCACGAAGACCACGTGCTCAACACCCGCTATCTGCAAAGGAAGGAGGGTGGGGGGGCCTGCATGTTCTGGGGCTTCGCAGCCAGATCCCTACCCCCAGGCCCTAGTCGCCAGCCCATCAATCAGCCCCTAGGCCTTGGTCCTTCCCAGACCAGACCTCAACCCAGATGCCCCCGCCCCCAGCCCCAGGCACCTACGCTCACACACACTCTGTCCATCACCTGAACACGCTCCCCAGGTGCGGGGGGGGGGGGGGGCACCACCCCTCCAGGTGTCCCCTCCTCTGTGCCCCTCCCCCAGCCCCGGGGGCCCTCCGCCCCGCCCACCTTCCTCAGCAGCCGTGGGGCCTCCACTCGCAGCCGGCAGCTCCGCTCCACCACGTGCACCGCCCCATCCGGGCTGCGGGACTCGCGCAGGACCTCGCTGCCCAGGAACACCGGGATCTGCGGGCAGGTGGGGAAGCGCTTCTCATAGGCCTGGGGGCAGAGTGGGAGTTAGTGCCAAGGGGGCAGGTGGGCCCTGAGGCCTAGAGCGCAAACCTCCTCCCTCCTGCTTGGCTGTTGTCTCATTTACAAGTCCTTAAGCGTCTGCCCTCTGCTCAGGTCTTGATCTCAGGGTTGGGGGATCAGCTATGTGGCAGCACTCTCCTCCTCTCCCCCCCACCCCACCGCATGGGGTTCCCTGCTCAGCGGGAAGCCTGCCTCTCCCTCTCCTGCTCCCCCTGCTTGTGTTCTTTCGTTCTCGCTTTCTTTCTCTGTCAAATAAATAAATAAGTCCTTAAGGAAAAAAAGGTAACGATTAAGGGAAAAAAAGAGCAGGGAAGAGCACTGACCGCTGCTGTCTTACCAACAAGACCTCACTTAACACCTGTTTCAGGGCCTTGGCACCGGGCAATGATTTGGCAAATCACTATTTGGCTCTGGCATTTGAGATTTCACCCTCAGAGGGAAGAGGGCAATTTAAAAGAAAGCATCTTTCAGAAGAAAACACTTGATATAATCCAACACCTCTTTGAGACAGAAACATTGAACAAAGGAATAGAAGGGAAATTCCTCAACCTGATAAATCATAGTCAGCATCCCCCTCAATGCTAAAAGAAGGAACACTTTCCCCTGAGATCAGGAACGACGCAAGGATGCCCACTCTGGCTATGTCTGCTCAACACTGTCTGGGAGATTCCAGCCCTGGCAGTTAGCAAAGTAAAAGAAATAAAAGGCATCCAGACTGGGGACAGGAGTCTGTGCGCGGTTCCGGAAATGCCAGGGCAAGAGTCACCGTGGGGTAAGCCCGCATCTGTGGCGGACTGTATCCAAGTGGGGTCTGCTCCAAGCGCCTGTCACAGCCCTTGTGCCAGGCAATCGGGATCAAAGCAGCTCCAAAAATAGTGCAGGCATCTGAGGACAGCACCTCCTCCCCCATTCCCCAGGGCTCCTCCCAGCTCCGAAGGGCAGAGCAGGGGAGGGGCAAGAAGAAATGGAACGGTGCCCGGTGCCCTTGATGTCACCCCAGGCCCCACAACGCCAGCCCAGTGTGTCTTCCTGCCATATGCTGAGCCTGGTTGCCTCGTACAGAGGAGCAGACACAGCAGGGCTGGAATAAGGGGCCATTGTTCCCCCGCGGAGAGTGCCCTGGGAGCAGGCCTTGGCCCACAGAGGACAGAGCTGCACAGCGGAGTGGGCGGGTCCCGTGGTGGTCGCCAGCCCCAGTGGGTGTGAGGCCCAGCTCCACTTCCTCGCAGCAGAGGCAAGTCCTTTCCTCCTCTAAGCCTCTTCCATCATCTGGAGAATGGGTACATACCAAGTGTGCCTCCCAGACTATGGAACCAGGTTGGCTGCTTAGCAGAGCCTGGCTCGTTTAAAGCAACCAGAATTTTCATTCTCCAGGAAACAAAGCTCAAAGAACAGCAGAACACAAGTCTGCAAGAACTGCAGGCGGTTCCCTACCAGCCACATCTGAGCATTCCCTTGACGTGTATGTAGAAGGGAGCCGGAGGGGCCGACTTGAGCTCACCTCCATGACAGGAAGAGGGAGGCTGACATTTTTTGAAAGCGTGTGGAGGGAAAGGGGTGCATGTTTCAGAATCCACAGGCTCAGTTCATGTCTCTGCTACTTTTTGAATGAGTGGCCTTGTGAGTCTCTATTTCCTCATCTGTAAAACGGGCTGGAATCCCCACTTGACAAATGAAAGAATTGAAATGCAGAGAGGCTAAGTAACTTACCCAAGGTCACACAGTAAAAACTGGTAAACCTGGATTTAAATCCCAGCATGGCTCAGTCCCCATTCCCTCAGGAAGGCTTTGCTCTTCTGGGCAGCTGGGAAACAGCCAGGCCTTAAAGCTAGGGCCTGGTGGTCACGATTTCCCCCCTTTCTACGCATAGTTCTTCAACTCCTACTCACCATGGCCACACTTCTCTTGAGTTTCTGCACTCCCTCTAATTATTCCACAGTCTCTCCAGCTTCCCAAGTGAAATGACTTATCAGAACAGGCCTGGATGCCCGAAACATGACCCACACTTCATACCGTGGCCCACCATGCCCCCGGCGATCTCCACCACAGCCACCTTCACTCTGCTCCAGCCACGCCAGCCTTGCTGTTTCTAGAACACATTCTTATGGGTTCAGTTGTGTGCCAACCTCCCTCCCCTCGCCAATAACAGAATTCATGTGCCCTACCTAGTTTCTCTGAATGTGACCTTATCTGGAAATAGATCCTTGTAAAAGTAATTAGTTAAGAAGAGTTCATACTGGAGGGGGTGGGAGGGTGGGGGGGGCCTCCAATCCAATATGGTTGGTGTGCTTATATAAAAGGGAAATTTGGGCACAGACGCCCATACAGGGAAAACACATGTGACGATGAAGGCACAAGTCTGGGTGATTCCTCTACAAGCCAAGGAAGGCCAAAGATTACCAGCAACACCAGAAGCTAGTAGAAAGGCATGGAATAGATTCTCCCTCAAGCCCTCAGAAGGAACCAATCCTGCCAACACCTTGATTTCAGACTTCTAGGCTTCAGACTGCGAGGTAAAAATTTCTGCTGTTTAAGCCACCCAGTTTGTGGAATTTTGAAATGTCAGCCCCAGGACACAAATGCACCTACCATCTGTTCCCACCACAGGGCCTTTGCATGAGCTGTTCCCTCTCTTTGGGCCATTAATCAGTTTACTTGCCAGTGAAGGAGGAGGGAGGCCTGAGTAACTGGGGCTTCCGGGGGGTTAAGAGACCTGGGTCAGGGGCTAAGGAGATGCTCTGGCTTCAGGGACTCATCCCTGCTGGTCCCTCTTCCTGGGACATCTTCCCCCATCTTCTCCCCTGCAATGCTGCCTCCTTCCCTATTCTGACCTTTTAGCCCATTCACTTCCTTGATACCAGTGTGTCACTGGTATCACACCCTCTAGCCACATCCTAGCTCTCGTGTGGCGTGCCAAAGGCCTTATGCTTTCTATAGCACTGACCTCATATGCGTCTGTGTCCATTCTTGGCACACAGTAGGACTAATAAATGCCCACAAGCAAAGAAAAAAATAATTTAAAGTTGCCGGTGATCCAAAAAGCCCCAAGAAAGGTGTCCCAGGAGGGGAACGACAGGCCGTGGAGCCTGAGAATTCAACCGAACATCACCAGGCTGACTTCCTGTTACAACAGACCTCTAGTTAGAAGAGCTCTGTCTGGAGCCACCAGATAACGGTGGAGCGGGGAGGGAAGGTCAGCAGCAGAGGCTGCTTGGGCACAGCTTTCCCTGACCCTGAAAGGGAAGGTGCTACCCTCCTCCACTAGCAATGATGGGGCTAGGCCAGGCGTTGGGGCGGTGAGCGGTTTTGGATCTCAGCTCCCAGCTGGAAGGCAGGGGCCACTAAATAAAGAGTCCCTGCCAGTGCTGTGCCTCCTGCTGGAAGGTCCCTGGGGTTGTGAGGCCCAGTGTCAGGCATTGTTCTACTGACATTTACAGGGCCCTCACCTCACCGTTTCTTTGTATACTGCCCATTTTACAGATAGGCACGTTGAGGTCTTGGGAAGTCATCACACAATCAGTAAGTGGTGGGGTTGGAGCACAGCCCTGAACCACCCTGTCCTGCCTCTCAGGGGACTTTGGCTACATCCCAAGTGTCAAGAGTTGGGAAATACTGAATCCTGCCGGCCTGAAACCTGTGAGTTGGGGGCACCTTTGCCTTTGGCAAACCATAGGGTCTTACGGGAACAAGCGGTCCACAGGGTCCTCCCTAAGGGCTCCTGTCCCCACAAATCACGCCTGAGCTTCCCCGTGCTGAACAAGCACATGGTTTGCGCCCCCACCCCAACACGAGGTAGCAGAAGGATTCGGTTACAGCCCTTCTGCCGGGTGGCTAGAGAGGGACACCCAAACCTCCTCACTCAGAAAGTCAGCCGGTCCGAGGCCCAGAACCCGCCCATGCAGGGCCACAGCTGGGGTAGGCAGAGACCAGTGGAAACTTCCGTTGACTGCCTCCCATGGGCCTCCACCCTGTAAAAATCCACAGTGACACACTTAGCCTGTGGAGATGGGCAGCTGGACTCCTAACTAGACCTGCCTACCTCCAGCTGTGTAACCTTCTGCACGGGCATGTCCCCTTGTCTCCCTTCAGGATCAGCTATAGAGTGGAGTGATTCACTCCCGGTGAGCACCTGCTTGTACCCATTTCCTTCATTTGTGCGTCACAACTGCTGACAAGAAGTCATGGGCCCCTGGCAGCGCGTTTCCCCGCCTCCCACCAAATCTCTGGGGCTTGTCAAAACGACAGAGCCAGCACTCAGTGGGCATTTACATGATGAATGAGTGAGTGACAGCATTCCCTGCCCACTAAGGGCACGGACTCTGGGGCTTGGGTCCAAATCTCTGCTCTGCTTCTTACCAGCTGTGTGGCCTGAACAAGTCATCGAGCTCTCAGTTCCTTAATGTACTCATTTGTTAAGAGGAGAATAAGAAAGCAGCTACCTTGCTGAGTTGTGGGATGTGTGAGGGGGGAATCAAGGAGTCCGTTTTTGTAAAGTGCTGAGAACAGTGCCTGGCACATGGTTCGTTCCACATAAGCATTTGTTAAATAAATTTAAATTTTAAAAAAGAGTGAGATTCTATAAAGTACAGAAAAGCTATTTCTGCTAATCACTTGACAGCTGCTGCCTCCTCCCCCCACCTCTCCTTCCTTCCTGCTCTTCCTCATGCAAATTCAAAAAAAGCTGGAAGCTTCTTACCCCAAACCTTCCACCAAGAGTGTGGAAAGAAGATCCAAGCTGCACTGACACGCTCTGGCCTAATCCTTTGCCTTCCCTTTCCATGCTCGGCTGGATTCGGGGCACTGAACACGGTGTGACTCTCACACAAGGCATATGTGTCCTGTTACCTCCTCAGGAGCCTTCCTCCATGATCTCTACCCACCTCTCACAGACAAGTATCAATCCTCTCAGCTCCCCCAACTTCTTTTTTAAACTGAGATAGAATTCTCCTACCATAAAATGCAACCTTTAAAAAAATATTTTATTTATTTATGTGAGAGAGCAAGAGAGCACAAGCAAGGGGAGGGGAAGAGGGAGAAGCAGGCTTCCCTGCTCAGCAGGGGGAATGGGGTGTATGCTTAGCAGGGATCAGGGGATCTGAGCCAAAGGCAGATGCCTAACCGACTGAGCCACACAGGCGCCCCTAAAACACACCCTTTTAAAGTGTTCAATTCAGTGGACTTGAGCACAAAGTTGTGCATCCGTCGCAGACATCTAATTCCTGAACACGTCATCACCTCAAAAAGAAATTCCCTACCCCTTACTAAAGGAAACCCCTAGCGCCCCCACCCCGGCCCTGGGCAACCACTAACCCACTTTCGATCTCTGCATATTTGCTTTCTCTGGACAGTGTATGGGAGTGGAAGAACCATACAGTATGTGGCCTTTTGCATCTGGTTTCTTTCCCCTGGCGTTGTGTTCTCAAGGCTCAGCCACATTGTGGCAGGTGTCAGTGCCTCATTCCTTTTTGTGGTTGAAGCATATTCTACTGCAGGATCCCCTAACTTTGGCCAAGTCGCTTCGCTAGAACTTGGGGGATGAGACATCACTCATCTGACGGCAGTGGTGTCACTGCAGTGGGTGAAGGGTCAGGGGCCTGGTAGGACCCGGGCAACACAGCACTGCAGACTCTTGACTGCTGTATACAGTCGTAAAAATGGGTGTGCCCGAAGGGTCCTGGAGCTGGACACCCTGCTGCTGCTCGGGAGGCGAAGGGGCAGAAGGACTCTGCAGCCAGGGCACCTGGACGCAGCAAGGGGGCAAAGCTCAGGTGTGGGCGGCAGGGCAGAAACAAGGCACCAGGTCTAGATGCGGTCTCTGCCACTGGCCAGCAGGGGGCCTTGACTTAACCTCTTTGAGACCCAGTTCCTTCAAAAAGAAATAAAAGAGAGAGACAGACAGACAGACAGAGACCGAAGATGACGAGAATGGTGGTGATGCGTCCTTCCTAAGGAATACGGTAAAGATTAAAGGCAGGTAATGCGTTTAAGGCATGAGCACAGTGCCAGATATGACATCGTAGACTTTTTTCAATGCAGGAGAGGAAACCGACGGGGCCTTGAACAGGTATTTGTACAGAACCAGGCACGGTAGGCAAACAGTAGAAACATCCAAGTGCCTTGGACGGATGCAGGGCTAAACAAAGGTGGTCCATCCGTACAGTGGAATATGATGCAGCCATAAAAAGGAAGCGGCACGGGCCCCTGCTATGACACAGCTAACCTCAAAAACATCACCTTCAGTGAAAGAAGCCAGACACAAAAGGATACATAGTCAGATTCCTGGCAGAGAGTAGAAGGGTGGACGCCAGGGGCTGGGAGGGCCAGGAGGGACGGGGAGTCGGTGTTTAATGGGGGCAGAATGTCAGTTTGGGAAGACAAAAGAGTTCTGGGGATGGATGGTGGTAAGGGCTGCACAACACCGTGAATGTGCTGCATGCTGGAACTGTACATCTAAAAATGGTTAAAATGGGAAATTTTGTATTATGTATATTTTACCATAATTTTTTTGGGCGGGGGAGAGTAATCCATCTCCTGGGTGGTTTATAGCCTTGCTGGGAACATTGACCGTGATTTGGAATAGAATACCATGTCTGTGTGTTTGTTTGTAGTCAACACCTCTGTCTCTATGTGTGTTTTCTTCACCACTGGATTCCCCAGTGCCCTTGTACAACACTTGGGATGCTCTAGACACCCGGCCAATAT